>ML797622.1:188230-211232 GCA_009831015.1 Picea engelmannii | reverse complement strand
GTTAAAAAAAAAAAAAAAAAAATTAAAAAAACTGAGAAAAGGGGAAAAAACAATGAAACTAAGGGGAAAAAATCAAGTTTGAAAAAAAATATATTATAAAAACAATTAAAGAGAAAAGATACATTCACACACACACACACTATGGATAACATATTCCTAGGAAGCCCATTAGGCAATTCCCCTCATTCTGAGGATGGTACTCAGGGTAAACCATATTTGTCAAAAGCTCGAGGCTTTTCAACATAGGGCTGAAGGTCATTACAACAATATACTAATTAAGAGGCTAGCATGCATCTTCTGGGAATTAAACTTGAGTGGGGAGGATAACAATCATTTCTCCCAACCACCCGAGCTAGACCCAATATGCACACACATATAACACCCACTCACCTGCCTCGCCCCCAAAATAAATAAATTAATTCAATTAATTCAATAAATAAATATGATTATAAAAACAACTTGTGTGTGTGTGTCCCCACCCAAGGTCAATTTCCATAAGAGACATGTTGATATCTTACTGAGTACATTGTTGCAATGGTTTCGAGATCTGTTGTCGACCAACCTCGTGCCCTGAAGATTCCAGGGCTTACATTGGGTACCATCCTTAAAATGAGGGGAATTGCTCAGGGGTTTTCCCCGAGCATTGTAACATGGAAAAAAACAATACACACACCAACACAAATTAAATATATTAAAAAAACAAAAGAATGAACAAACAACGAAAGAAAATTAAGGGGGGGCAATTTATGAAATTGTCCCACCGCCCCACCTTCCCTACCCCAAGTCCACCCTCTGATCATCTCTACCCTCAATACTTCCATACTCCCAGTGATGTCAAAGCATCATTGTCAACCTTGACTTCTACCTTTAAAAGGTCTTATATTTACCAAAGGGAGTGGGCTCCTTCAAATTTAGATTAGGGTTAATTTGAATTAGATAGATTTGGTTGTAATTTTCCATGTAATCAAATTGATTTCTATTTTAGGCATGTTGTTGAGAAGTTTTAGGAGCTGGTTTCAACTATAGGATTCTCAAACCAACCTAGAGGTTTGATAGTTTTCTTTATATTTTATTGAATATAATAGATCGGGGAGAGAGGAGATAGAGACTAAAAGTAGACGAGTAGTAGAAATACAGTCTTGGATATTTAGGAACATATAGAGAAGAATGATGTAGAAATAAGTTTCTCTATTAATGAATTTGAAATTGCGGACATTAAGTATTGGGTTTTCTTCTCCTCTGTTTACATTTGAGTTAATGTTATTTCAAGAATTTAACTATGTGCTTATTTTTGTAAGTTGAATACGTTTTAATGTGCTTGAGTGATTGATAGAGGTTAATGGTTAATGAATAAGTCTCTACGACAGGATTGATTGTGGTTGCTTAAGTCTAAATTATGGGTATTAATGATAATATGAGAATCATGATCTCTGTGTATAAATCTGTTACAATAAATAAATAATGTAATATAAAGACATTAAAATAATAAATAAAGTAAAATAAAACATTAATGTAATAAAAGGTCACGACTCTTCATAAAAACCATAAAGAGCATATATACATGCATGCACCATCTTTGTAATATCATCATTTTTACAATCAATTATTATTATATATCTTATTATGGATTCAAAGGAAATTTGTTCATTAAGAAACCCTTGTGTCTTTCACATTGATATCAGAGCAGGTCGCTCCCCCATGTCACATTCATTTCCCACACTCCCCACGTTTTTCCCCTCATTGCAGCCCTCCCGTCCCCCACACCTTCTCCCTCACCCACAACCCCTTCTCACCCCCCTGTAACTCTCCCCCACAGTATGCATCCCCATAGTCTACACCCCAACAGACATCCCCCACTCCCCTGCGACCTGTCCGCGCCCCCTCCACACTCGCCCGCACCCTCCACTCTTCCACAACTCTGCACACATCCTTCCATGCACTCCCTGTAGCCTCACCCACACCGTCAGCTCAACACTCCCATACTCTAAAGTCGCACCCCCATAAATCATATCCTAAAAAGTCGTAGACCCCCATTATACCCATTAATTATATAATATAATTAATATTCCTTAAATTTCATACAATTATTTAATTAAAATAATTAAAAGGGGATCTTCCAAGCTAGGTCGAAATTGCAGAAAAATACTCACCCCTAAACACCAGAAGGATGTCAGAATTAAAAACTCAAGTGGAAAAAATAGACCAGGAAAGTAAAAGCATTAGAAAATCACTCGAAAAGTCAATACAAAAAACTCACAATGATTTACGAGAAGAAATAAGGCTCAACAACGAGGCACTAAAAAAATATCTAACGCTTAATCTTGAAGAAAAAATTACCGCGGAAGTTGGGCTTGAGCTACGACAAGGCATAGCCAATCTAAAACAAGATCTTAAAGATGATATTTTTCAAGAGCTTTGGATGAACTTACAACAAGGCTTGGTTAACTTGAAAAAAGAAATAAAAGACGATTTGAAGAAAAACCTAATCGTTATAACGCAAATTCAAGAAGAACAACATAATGAGCTCTTAAACCTTATAAAAAATCAGAGTCACCACCAACCCACCCATCCACAGCCCAACGATTCAAGTACATCTAATCTTCCACCACTCTTCCACAATTCAATACCAAACACCCAACCTATATCACAATACCAACCCTTAATGTTATACCCACCCAAAGCCAAAATATAACTCCCAAAATTCAAGGGAGGCGATAATCAATGTGTAGCCTGACTTGACAAAACTGAAGAGTATTTCCACATATATAATGTGACAACGAACGAAGATAAGGTCAAACACGCATCTGTGTACCTCGAAGGCACTACATACAATTGGTATCTATGGTGGAAAGGAAGAATTTAGTCATATAATTGGAATTCTTTCAAAAATGATTTTTTTTTAAGATTTGAGGGCATATCGGGTTTTATTTTTCTTTCAAAACTCACCAGATTACAACAAAAAGGCAGCATAGATGAATTTATGCTTCAATGGGAAGCTCTCGCCACCCGAGTATTTGGACTATCTGATGATCAACTACTCCAGTCTTACATAGGTGGTCCCAAACCACAAATCCAAGACGAGTTAAGATTACATGAGGTTACTGTTAGAATATAGAAGATGGTGTGCTCGTTTTACCATTGACGATACCCTCATCACCCAACCATAGGTCGAAGCCACCCTCCGAGCACCTTAAACTTGACTGAGAATTACTCCGGAAGAAAACCCTAGGCTAGATAGCCAAACAAGGTGTAGCGCACCAACAATAGCTGATCAGATAGTCCAAACCCTAGCCAAGATATATTCAAGCCAATACTGAAAAACTTGTTGTTGTTGCAGTTGCACCTGTAGCTCTCCTCCACATGTACGCACCAAACTGGGAACTGCAATTTTGAGATGATGTCAAATGAGAATTGGCGCCCTGTATTTATATTGGTTCTGCCAGATTTGTTGAGGCTGACTTCTCCTTCTGGATATGTGTCTATTCAGTATATTATTATTATTTATGGTCGACTTCTTCTCTTGGAGGCTAATAACCTAATATAAATTATCTTCTTGAGCCAACAAGACTTCTAGGGTTATTAGCCAACTCATTAGGGTTTTCTCTTGCTTTTCGGAGTCTTCTATTCTCGTCAGGTTCACACATGGAGGTAAATACCTCCTGCAGCTACCATAATATTAACACTCCCTCCTAGCTAGGGAGGTATTACAGGTAATGGACTTGAGCACAAAAACATACCATTTACTCAGTAGCATCAATATAATCGTCAAGATTATTTCATGACTAGATCATGAGCATCACCATCACCATCAGCTACATCATCTCTCGGAACCACGCTTCATCTAAGTAATTAGACATGATGCTGGATAAGTCACTCACACCATGGAGTGATACAAGAGCCACTCTTATAATCTAGAGGAGTAAATGCTCTGAACCAATTTTCGTCTGGAAAATCTTTGTTCATCATTTGTCTGGATGGTGATTATTTTCAATAAACTGTTGATAGTCTTCAAGGTAGTTAGAACATAAATAGAACACAATTGTGTCTATCCATAGTAGTACATAACTACAATCCAGTGGTTCACTACCACACCAAGTAACACACAAGTACTTGATCAACAACGTATGGTTGCAAACAGTGGAACATATCCACCACAGTAGTCCTCATCTACTGTCATACAATCTTCATAACAAACATCTGATAACAACCTGCATAGAAACAATGTTATGATATAAACTGAATTATCTGGGCCAATCTTTCACTCACATCTGTGAGTTCTGAAAGAATATCTGCCTCACGAATAGTGGAACATATCCACCAAAGTAGTATATCTCTACTGTCTGGAGATAGGTAGTCTCCATAGAAATCATCTGATGCCATCCTGCACAGAAAATATTGTTAAAAATAAACTGAATCATCTGGGCCAATCTTTCACTCATGTTTGTGAGATTTGAAAGAATATCTTCCCTCATCAACAATGGGCTATCTGCCCTATTCTTCTAAAACAAGGAAGAATGATTGTTTCTGATTTTTGCGCATGGACCATTCCTCACCCTGGGCCATTCTTCCTACACTAATCAAAGTGCACCCTGGAGAGGATGTATAAACCCTAAGGAATGTTTGTCCTGGACCATTCCCCACCCTGGGCCATTCATCCTACATTAATCAAAGTGTGCCCTGGAGAGAATGTATAACCCTAAGGAATGTCTGTCCCTGATTGTTGAGCTTGGACCATTTCCCACCTTGGGCCATTCCTCCTACACTACTCAAAGTGCACCCTGGAGAGAATGTGTAAACCCTAAGGAATGACTGTCCAAACCATTTCCTCTATTAACCACAAGAGGAAAAGACTGTCCTGCATCAACCTCCAGAACAGACGATTCCTCATGTTAACCACAATGAGAAATCGTTGTCCGGCGAGGCAGGCCAGTCTTCTTGAGTAACCCTCAAGAAGAGAGACTGCCCTAGACCACTCCCCATGTTAACCACAATGGGAAGTCGCTCTCTATGATACATCAACAATCAGACTACTTCCCATGTTAACCACAATGGAAAGTCACTGTCCATCAGAAATCTCAATCCACTTTCCGAATAGGAAAGCATCTGTCTAAGATGGACTATTTTTCAATGAATGTCTTCAATAATATTTTCAGTGCTCCCTCCTAACTTGGAGAGTCATTTCTTCCTTTTTCAATAAGAAGGAAGTTGTTTCCATGAGCTCTAGCTTGAGTACGCAAACTCTTCATCTTGGATAGAAGTTTTACCAAAATGTCTGCTTATCTGCTAATCTATGGAGATATGTATTGGAGAAGCATTTTCTCCTTTCTGGACTTCATCACGAATAATGTAATGCTTGATTTCAAATGTACTTTAGTTTGGAACACTGTGAAGGCTTCATGTAGATCTGAACAATATAGTATATCATAGTTGGAAAGCTGGAACATATCTATGTGGCACTTCTTGTGTCATCATGAGATCTGATCTACTGAGTAGTCATCTTGATGTTATAGGAAATCTTCACCACACTTATGTTGTGTACTGGAGGTTCTCCACCAAGTTATCTTCTTCTTATCTGCATACATGAGTCTCTTTCTTGTATGCCTCAAAGTCTTGAGATTGCTTTTCATCTGCTCTTTATTCACTTTCTCTGGAGAACATTCTTTGCATTCATCTGATGTAGAACTCCAACTCATGGATGTTGCAGATGATATAATGACTCATGTAGTGATATGTCTGGTGTACTGGAACAAGTAATCATCATAGTCTTCTCCCTCCATCTGGGAGAACCTCTGGTTCTAGATCTCATTTTGATTTTATTCTTAAGTCTTCTATACATTGTTCTTCATCACGACTTCAAGTTCTTCTGCTTGATTGCTTTTATTGAGTTCATATTAGGCTAGTAATCTTTTGATTCTTAATATTATGACTGGTTGTTCTGGATTTTCTTTCTTTCTTGGAATCTTCATTTTTTTCTTTAGTTCTCGGGTCCATGGAGTTTCTTATAGATTCCATGCCCTATAGATTCCATTTCTTCCTTTCATCATAGGATCACGAATCTCGATGGACAACCAGGAATACTTTAAGGCTTCTCTTCGAAGAAGTCTTCTTCTGCGGTTGAACTGAACACGTACTGTGTTTTCATGGCTACTACCATGGATATATATATTTCATCATCTTTAATGGATCATAGGATTAGCTCCCTCCTAACCCTTGCTTCATGTAAGAGTGCATATAATCGGCTCCCTTCGTCTGATAGAGTCCATACTTCCATGTGCATCCTTATTGTCTTCTGCAATATAATTGGCTTTCTTGTCTAACAAAGTCCACGCTTTCGTCCTGTTGTCTTCTACAAAACGTCCTAAGTCTTTTTCCAATTTCCTCTTGATTGCTAACTTCTTTCTGTCTTTGCTTCTACTAAGTTTCTTCATGATTGATTCGACTTATCTTGCAATAGCTTCCACATGATTTGTATTTCATTCTTTCATGTGTATTATCTGATGATAACTCTTTTCATCTTGTTTGTTCTTCCATAGGTATAGTTCTTCTTGGAACACATTATCTTCCAAGAGATAGATATACAAGATATGTACAGAGACGATGCAAACAAGATATGTACAAGGAATAAGAAGCGTGTTGTTACCTTTTTAGAAGAAGAAGTCTCTTCCATCCTGCTTAGTCTTCTTTGTAGGTTCCTTTTCTTGGCAATCGATGCTTCGTGTTTCTCTTTCCTTTTCTTTAGCTCGGGACACTGATTCTTGTAGTGACCGTACTTTTGACAGTTGAAGCATTGTACTTTTGAAATGTATTTCTCTTGATTTGGCTTCCTCCTTGAACCAAACTTCCTTTTGTTCCTGAAGTTATTGAATCTTGCTGTGAAGGCTTGATCATCGTACTTCTTTTGGAGTTTCTCTTTTGCATTGATCCTTGATTCTTCTTGAGCACAACAAGTCCAAAGTTCTTCAAATGTCGAGTACTCCTTCCTTGTGTTCATGCTTGCGGCAAATGCATCCCATGTCTTGGGAAGACCATTTAGTACTATGTTCACCAATTCCTTCTTTGAAGTGATCTCTTCAATAGCTTGTAGTTGATCTCTTAACTGGGAGATTCTTACAAAGTATGATGTTATGTTGTCATCGTCATTCATCTTCATGTCACGAAGCTCATTCTTCAGACTCATAACTTGTCCAATGTTTCTGACTGAGACGAGATTTGTTAGGGCATCGTACATCTTCTTTGATGAGTCAAGATGGGAGATGTAGGATATCAAGTGGTCTTTTATAGAATCCACTATGATACTCATGGCATTGATGTCAACATCTTTGAACTTTTCCATAGCCGCAACGTTCTGCGGTTCCTTCTCTTTTCCTTCTTCAAACTCTGGCTTCACGATCTTTCCTTTCACGATATCCAACACTTTATTCTTGGCAAGGATGAGGTCAATCCTTGTCTTCCACGCTCTGAAGTTAGAGGCTCGATCTAACTTGTTCTCACACTTCATAGAGTCAGTCATGGCTTGCTTGACTTGGTCAAACCCTAGATTTGACTAGAAATTCAAACTTCACGTCTTAGCTTTCTGAGAGTGCCAGGACATGGGTTGGGCTAGGGCGCACGGATCTATTTGAAGATTAGGTCAATCCATTCACTTAAGGTGCCTCAACAAGAGGTTTAGGTTTTCGACAACTACACCTGCTAGTAACCCTAGCTGCAATGTCTTGGAAGCTGCTTCTGCTAGTAACCTTAGCGGCAGTTCCTCAACGAGCTCAATATCCTATGTTTCCTTCCAGTGTTTAGACTGACTGAAGGAGGTGTGGGCCCATAACCTGTTAGAATATGGAAGATGGTGTGCTCATTTTACCATTGACGATACCCTCGTCACCCAACCATAGGCCGAAGCCACCCTTCGAGCACCTTAACCTTGACTGAGAATTACTCCGGAAGCAAACCCTAGGCTAGATAGCCAAACAAGGTGTAACGCATCTTCCTCTAAGGATAGCGCACCAACAATAGCTGATCAGATAGTCCAAACCCTAGCCAAGAGATACTCAAGTCAATACTGAAAAACTTGTTGCTGCTGCAGCTGCACCTACAGCTCTCCTCCACACGTGCACACCAAACTGGGAACTGCAATTATGAGATGCTGTCAAAGGAGAATTGGTGCCTTGTATTTATACTGGTTCTGCTAGATTTGTTGGGGCAGACTTCTCCTTCTAGATATGTGTCTGTTCAGTATATTATTATTATTTTTGGCCGACTTCTTCTCTTGGAGGCTAATAACCTAATATAAATTATCTTCTTGAGCCGACAAGACTTCTAGGGTTATTAGCCAACTCGTTAGGGTTTTCTCTTGCTTTCCGAAGTCTTCTATTCTCGTCAGGTTCACACATGGAGGTAAATACCTCCCGCAGCTACCATAATATTAACAGTTACTATGATAGAAATAGCAATACGCAAGGCAAAAGCCGCAAAAGAAAAACTAGAAGGCCAATCAAGATTCGACAAGGTTTACTCAAGAAGGAGTGTACCTCAGACCACAGGAAATGACAAATACATACCACCCAATCTACGTGAAGATAGAAGAAGAAGTTTAGAGTCCCAAAGTATCAAAGAAGGAAAATGTAAACAATGTGGAGAGAAATGGGACCCAAGACATAGGTGCCAGATCGAAGATAAGTCAAAAAACTTCTACACCTGTGAAGGAGTAAAAGACGAGGAATCAGACACACCGGAATCAATAAATGAAGAAATGGAAAATTTAAAAAATGGCACTTCAGAGCTCATAGAAGACAACACACCAAGAATATTGCTCGCAGCCATCATGGGCATACCCAACCACAAACTCTTAAATTAAAAGGACATATAAAAAATGATAATGTCACCGTACTAATCAACACTGGAAGTACCCATAATTTCCTCGATATTGAGAATTCATGGAAACTCAAATTATTTGTATATCCAGTCCCAGACATGAAAGTAATGGTTGCAGACGACAAAAAAATTGGAAATGTCGGAAAATGCCATAAGGTGAAACTCCAAATCCAAGATTTCAATTTGGAATCAGAATTCTACATCGTCCCTCTAGGAGGAGTAGATGTGGTTTTAGGAGTCCAATGGTTACAAACGTTGGGCACATACTCAGTCAATCACTAGGAACATTTCATCCAATTCAAGTGGCAAGGGAAAAGTTATAAATTATATGGTTTTCAACCTCCACAAACATAGGTTGTGTTGTCACAACAAATGGAAAAAATGATCTGAAAAGGAACAACCACATACTTCATCCATTGCCAGACATAAAAATACAAGAATTAGAACATGATGACTCTAGAACATTAGACGTCCAAGATCTAATTCAAAAACACAAGAAGGTATTTCAAGCCCTTCCCATGGAGTTACCGCCTCAAAGAATAATTGAACATATAATTGAAGTTAAACTAGGATCAAGCCCAATCAATGTTAGACCATATAGATACCCCCATCATCACAAAACAAAGATTGAAAGATTAGTCCAAGACCTATTAAAATGTGGTGTCATCACGAAAAGCAAAAGTCCATATGCAACTTGAGTAGTGCTAGTTCGAAATAAAGATGGATATTTCAGATTATGCATAAATTACCGACGAATAAACAAAATAATAATTAAAAAAAAAATTCCCATCCCATTTATTGACGAAATGTTGGATGAACTTCATGGAGCAAGATATTTTAAAAACTTGATTTAAGATCTGGGTACTATTAGATTAGAGTTGGACTAGAAGATGTAGCCAAGACTGCCTTCCAGACACACGAAGGACACTATGAATTCAAGGTGATGGCTTTTGGGCTAACTAATACCCCCGCCACCTTCCAAGCGAAAATTAATGAATTATTTCACCCATAATTGTGTAAACATGTCTTAGTTTTCTTCAATGATATCTTAGTGTACAGTAAAACATGGGAGGAGCATATGAAGCATTTGGGACAAGTGTTATCACTTCTGCAAGAAAATCAATTCTATGCCAAAATGTCAAAATGTACATTTGGCAAGGAGGAGGTAGAATACCTTGGTCACATCATATCCATAAAAGGAGTCAAGGTAGACCCCAAGAAAATCAAGGCAATCACAGAATGGCCTAACCCCCTAAACATATCCAAGTTAAGAGGATTTCTAGGATTGGCAGGATACTATCAAAGATTCGTCAAGAATTATTCTCATTTAACCGCCCCCCTAACAAATCTCATTAAGAAAAACTCTTTCCAATCGAATTTGGAAGCACAACAATGTTTTGAAAACTTAAAAAACATTATGTCCACAACCGCGGTATTAGCAACACCTGACTTCTCCAAACCATTCACCATTGAGTGTGATGTGTCAAGTTTTGGAATTGGAGCGGTATTGATGCAAGATGGGCACTGATCCGTAATTGATGTTTTAAAGACTATGGTTAGGTTTATGCATGAGTTGATTTACCATTTAGGAATTAAGAGAAGAAGAAGATTTTAGTGAATGACTGTTGTAGCCCTCATAAAGAATGCAAAACAGTAAATAAGCACTAAGAACAAGAAACCATAACGCCAAAGATTTATAACAGAGTTCAACACAAATTTTCCTACGTCTCCGGGCCTTTGTCTTCAGTGGGAGGCTTCTTATTAATCTTTAATGCTTAAAAACAATACCAAGAAAGGCTTACATAATAACTCATGAAACCACCTTTCAGATCTGCAACTTTTGGTCAGAAACATACATTCATGAAACCACCTTTTAGATCTGCAACTTCTGGTCATAGACATACATCACCAATCGCTGCAACAGGTAATTCTGAGACTTTTGAGTATGAACTTGGCTATGCTTGGATCGAGTTCTTGGGCTATGGAGGTACTTTCCTATTCGACTACTCGGATGCAAAAACAGAATCCATATTCAGGCTCCTCTCGAAATTCTGCAACTTTTGAGTATGAAATCTACCTACTTCTGAACAGGCCCTCGAGACATCCCCTCGTCACAAATCCCAATGTTGCGCCCTGTCAAATCCATATAGTCCGTACAGTATCGAATTGCATGCGAAAAAACTCATTTTTTTCGATTTTTGTGCCCAAATAAACAAGTCAGACTCTGGGAAATTTAGCGACAGTAAGCCAAACTTAGAGGGATTTTGCCAGATTTGGAGGATTCGCGCCAGATTTGTTGGAAACCGCCAAACCACTTTGAACTTCGAGAAAGTGCCATGTGGCACCTCTTCATTGGGCCATGTGTCACCTTGTCATTGGCCCGAGCCACATCAGCCTGCCCAGTCAGTTGCCACTTCAACATCCGTACTGCCACATCAACCTGCCTAGTTAGCTGCCACGTCATCATCCTACAATGCCACATCATCATCCCGTATTGCCATGTGTCACCTCCATACAGTGACACATCATCCTGTCGTACTGCCACGTGTCACATCCATATAGTGCCACATGTCACTTCCGTATAGTGCCATGTGCTAGTTTTGTACCGTGCCAACTCAGCCCGAAAACACCAAAAATGACTGACACATGGCACGTTGTAATATACCAGATATAACAAGTATGCAGAACATAAATAAAATGCTAGAAATGGCAGAATAACAATAATATAACCAACATAATCTCCACAATAACACAGAAATGATATAACAACAACAATAAAAATAACACTTTGATTCAGAAAGCAATGTTCACGGGCCTCTTCAAGGGGGCAACCTCCAGTCGAGCAACGCTTTGTTACAATAATCTCCAAGCTAGGGTTTTCATACCCTCAAACCTTATTTATACTAAATATGTCTATCAAGAGAAGCATCTAGAGGAAGATCCTTCTAGAAGCGGAAGCTTTTATTAGGTCTTCTTACGTCCACCTTATTCTATGTTATTGAAAGGCCTTATTAATATTGACCTTTATTACATCCAAATATATTTCTCTACCTATGTGTGGGTTAGGACCCTAACATGTCCACCCCCTTAAAAACAACCTTGTCCTCAAGGCTTGAGATGTGGAATCTGCTGCAGAATGGTAGTTGGTTCCCAAGTGGCATCTGCTGGAGTTGTATCTTTCCACTGGACTAGCACTTCCTTGATGGTTCTCTGACGCAGGCGATGCTCACACTGGTCCAAAACTGCTTCTGGCTGTAGCCAAATGGATCCTTCTTCAGCTAACTCGGGAACGTTAGTTTGAATTTGGCACCTAGTTCCAATCACCTTCTTTAAGCATGAAACATGAAAAACAAGATGTAGCTTCGAATGATTGGGCAGAGCTAACTGATAGGTGACTTGTCCCACACGTTTGAGAACTGTATAAGCACCATAACATTTGGGCGTTAGCTTCTGACAATGCTCGACCTTGAGGGAAGTTTGTTTGTATGGTTGCAGTCGCAGAAACACCTGATCCCCTTCTGCAAATTGACGTTCAGAGCAACTTTGATCTGCTTGTTGCTTCATGCGATTCTATGCCATGACCAAGTTCTCTTTGAGGGTACAAAGAATATCCTCTCAAACTGTAAGTGTTTGGTCAACCACCTGGACCTTCGAGGTACCCGGTAAGTATGAGAGAACTGAAGGTGGCTTTTGTCCATATACCGCTTCAAAAGGAGTCATGCGTGTAGCTGTATGGTAGGAAGTGTTGTACCACCATTCAGCTAGGGGTAACCATTGAGCCCACTGATTTTGATTTGCAGAGGCAAAACACCTCAGATATGTTTCCAAACATTTGTTGACAACTTCCATTTGACCATCAGTCTGGGGATGATAAGTTGTGCTGAGATGCAATTGTGTGCCCTGTAGCTTGAACAATTCTTGCCAAAAATTGCTTGTAAAAGTTGGGTCACGATCAGAAACAATAGAGTGCGGCATGCCATGAATATTGAAGACCTGGTCCATGAAAATTTGAGCCACCGTGGATGCAGTAAATGGGTGTTGAAGAGCGCAGAAATGAGCATACTTGGAAAGGCGATCCACAACCACCATTATGACTGATTTATTTCTCGGTTTAGGTAAGCCGGTACTAAAGTCCATAGAGATATCCTTCGAAATAGCAGGTGGAATCGAAAGCGGTTGTAGTGTGCCTGGAGATTTGACTGTTTCTCCCTTGCTGCGTTGACACACATCACATTTAGCGACAAAATTATGGATGTCTTGTTTCATACCATCCTAGAAAAAAGAACGTTTGACCCTGTCATAGTTTTTGGTGAACCCGGAGTGCCGCACCGTGGGTGTAGCATGAAGCTCAGAAAGTACCGTGGATTTAAGCTTTGATTGTTTACTTAAATACAAATGGCCTTTGTATCGAAGCTCATCCTAGAGCCAAGAGTACCCTGGGGGCGCTGAAGCATTGGTCTGCAACTGCTGGATCAGATGCAAACTTTTGGGATCTTGTAGCCATTCTCGACGAACATCTTGGTACCAATCTGCTACAATGAAGGAAAGAGAAAAAAGGGATCCTTCTTCTTCATATTTTCGAGACAATGCATCCACCACCACATTTTCTTTGCCTTTCTTGCAAATGATCTCATAATCATATCCAAAGAGTTTAGTCACCCATTTGTTTTGCTCCGGGGAGGAAATGCGTTGTTCCAGAAAATACTTGAGGCTTTGATGGTCTGTCTTAATTTGGAAACGTTTCCCCAAGAGATAATGGCGCCACAGATCAATGACATGCAGAATAGCCAACATTTCCTTTTCATAGATGGGTTTGCCCAGATTCCTTTCAAATAGTTGCTTGCTGGTGAAGGCCAAAGGTCAACCCTCTTGCATAAGGACAACACCGATTCCTTTCCCTGAGGCATCACATTCCAACACAAAGATCTTTGTGAAATCAGGAAGGGCTAGAACTGGAGTGGTGCACATGGCCATCTTCAAGGTTTGGAAAGCTTAAGCAGCGACAGGAGTCCAAGTGAAAGAGTTCTTTTTTAGGAGAGCAGTGAGAGGTGCTACAATCTTTCCATAATTCTTAACAAACTTGAGATAATACCCTGTTAAGCCCAAAAATCCACACAAGCTTTTGAGAGTCTTTGGGTGCGGCCAATCTTACATAGCTTCAATCTTTTTCGGATCCACCCTGACGCCATCCTTGCCAACCAGATGACCCAAGTATTCTACTTTTGAGGCACCAAAAGCACATTTATATTGTTTCAGGAAAAGTCGGTGCTGAGAGAATAGATGGAGAACTCAAACCACATGAGTAAGATGGTCTGTCCAGGTTTTGCTATAGATGAGGATATCATCAAAGAAAACTAAGACAAAATGACGGAGAAAAGGATGGAAGACATGATTCATGAGGCTTTGGAAGGTGGAGGGGGCATTACACAAGCCAAAAGGCATGACCAAAAACTCATAGTGGCCCTCATGAGTTCGAAAGGTCATCTTGGGAATGTCTGCCTCTTTCATATGGATCTGGTGATAGCCTGAACGAAGATCAAGTTTAGTAAATAATTAGGCGCCACTCAATTCATCCAGGAGGTCATCAATGACAGAATGGGAAATTTGTCTTTAATGGTCAGTTTGTTGAGGGCACGAAAGTCATGACACATTCTCCAAGAACCTTCTTTCTTCAGGAACATGACTACAGGAGAAGAGTAAGGGCTCGTACTAGGGCGGATAACGCCTGCATTAAGGAGTTCCTGGACCATTTTCTCAATTTCATTTTTTTGTGAAAAGGGGTGGCGATACAGACGGATATTGGGAGGAAGGCTTTCGGGTACAAGGGGAATGGAATGATCATGAACACCGTGGGAAGGAGGGAGTCCTTGGGGAGTGGAAAATACCATTTGATGTTTAGAAAGGAGGGCTTGGAGGTCTTGCGGCACCGGGGTTGTCTCTGTTGTTTGTATGGCATGGAGTTGGGCAATGACACCAGAATGACCTTTTTTGAGCAGCTTTTCCATGCGATGGGAATTAATGACCTCAGGTGAACCAACAGTGATGCCTTGGAATTTATATTGGTGGCTTCCTGGTCGAATTGCATGGTTAATTCCTTAAAATCCATGAGAATGGGACCCAAAGTCCTTAGCCAGTCTGCACCCCAACACAATGTCACAATCGCCCATGTCGATAGCAAACATATGGGATTTTAGGTGGTAGTCACCAATTTGGAGACACACGTTTTCACAATGCCCTCCACATTTCATGGAACAACCGTTGGCAATCATGATTTGTAAATTGTTGACGGCATGGATGTAGCAATGAGTTTCTTGGGCAATGCGGCGATGAATAAAATTATGGGTGCTTCCACTATCAACCAGAATGATGACCTTATGATGCTTGATGTAACCGATTAACTTGAGGGTTTGGGGGGTAGAGAAGCCAGTGAGAGAATTGAGGGAAATGATTGGTTCCACTTCGGGAGGGTCTGAGGGAGGGGTTATGTCAGTGATTTCAGGTGACTCAGGCACAAGGGGAGTTTCAACATCCTCTTCTGAAATATCCTCAGAGATGGCCATAAAAAGATTTTGTTCTGTACACTTGTGGCCCGAAAAATATTTGTCATCACAATTATAACAAAGGCCTTTGAGTTGGCGTTCAACCATTTCAGCCCTGGTCAATTTTTGGATCTTTAATGGGGCGGAGGGAGTAGTGGGATTTGCGGGTTTAGGGTGAGGGATAAATGAGTTTTTACGGTTTTGAGAGGATACAACCTATTGTGCTTCTTTATCTTTTTTAGCAGCCTCCACCCAACTCGAAGGTCGAGCCATGAGGACATGGGCCCAAATCTCATCCTTGAGGCCATTGATAAAACAGTCTCGAAAGAAAGCATCAGTCATGCCCTCTGTTCGAAAAGCCAGGCGCTCAAAGGCAGCTATGAAGTCTTCTATTGTTCCTGATTGTTTCAACTTTGTCAAACGACCCAAATGGTTGGTGTCAGTGTCAAAACATTCATAAAACTCAGTCACAAATTGGGTCCAAGCAATATACCCTTGACGGGAAGTTTTTTTCCATTGCCACCATTGCCAACGTTCTTGATCTAGATGGAGAACACCATACCGAAGTTTGGCCAAGTCATCTGTAATGCCATATAAAGAGAAATAATGTTCCATTTGGGTGACCCAACCAGTGGGGTTCGAGCCATCAAATTTGGTCACATCCACCTGCGGAAGGCGTAGGTCACGTTGAAAGTGATGGGGATGAAAGGTATGGGAATGGGAGGAATGTTCACCTTTAGTCTTTGGAGGTGCATGAGAGAAAGGGTCATCTGTAGGGATATTCAGTTTGGTGCAGAGTGATGCAAAGACAGATTTAAGCTGGGTGGTCAGCTCTTGTTTGACTTCCTCCATTGATGACTGCATGGTTGTATTTATGGTTGTATTGATGGATGTATCGATGGAGGCAACAATAGAATTGAGTTGTTTCACTTATTTTTGGGTCTCGAGGAAACCAGATTGCAAGGTGTTGAAGTGAGCTTCCAGGTCTTGGCTATGGGTATGGGCCATGGGGATGGGTGAACTGAAAAGGGGCGAGCGGGGTAAAAAAAATTGCCGAAAAATGATATGGATGAATGTGATAAGGGTAAAGAGATGAATCCAATGGAATAGGTCTCAAATAATGGTGAAAAAATTTCCAGACTCCGGTCTGAAGAATACTGTAGCGATGAAATCCCCAAATGCTTAACCATAAAGAAATGTGTATTTACTTGGCAACTCGAACACAGTTGCGCGACAATAGATCTTGTTTGCTTTAATTTGTTTATGTTTCTGTTCCCCAAGGGTTAGGTATTCAAGGGTTCTACAGACAAGGGTTTGCCCTGTGCTATAGCTCTCTGATATACGTGCGGGGTCCAACAGTAGTACTCGGCCCAATATCTCAGGGCACTAACTAAGGAGGATAGACCGTACCCTTAGCCGTACTACCTGACTACCCAGGTACTAGAGAGTATCTTCCCAAGTGTTTTTCTCGGTGGCACTATAGCAGTCAGGTGGTCGATCGATTTATCTAAAGAGGGCTTCAGGAAATCTAGGCTGATCCGTACACAAGTGTTGTTTGATGCGCTACCACTCGAAGGGGTACCAACATGAGTTACAAGGGTGGCCAACAGATGTGCACTTAAGAACCACTTGTATTTTATGCGTGTATGAATCCCTCAACCGCGGGTTTATGCACGTAACGACAGATATCTGTGGCTTAAAGACGTCGGAATACGTCTCTACCCTGGAAAAAAAAATTCCCACAATTTCTGCCAAGGAAAGTGCTCTGATACCACTTGTAATATACCAGATATAAAAAGTATGCAGAACAAAAATAAAATGCTAGAAATGACAGAATAACAGTAATATAACCAACATAATCTCGACAATAACACATAAATGATATAAGAACAACAACATAAATAACACTTTGATTCAGAAAGCAATGTTCACGGGCCTCTTCAAGGGGGAAACCTCCAGTCGAGCAACACTCTGTTACAATAATCTCCAAGCTAGTGTTTTCATACCCTCGACCCTTATTTATACTAAATATGTCTATCAAGATAAGCATCTAGAGGAAGATCCTTCTAGAAGCGGAAGCTTCTATTAGGCCTTCTTACATCCGCCTTATTCTATTTTATTGAAAGGCCTTATTAATATTGACCTTTATTACATCCGAATATATTGCTCTACCTATGTGCGGGTTAGGACCCTAACACACGCCATGGTGCTTCCATGTGTCATGCTGACGTACTGCTGACGTCATCATGGCGTATTTATGACATCATCTTCCACGTCAATTGTACATCCTTTGACCAATTGACTTTGACCTTTGCATACGGTGTCCATTTTTGGGAAAAAATATATGGTCGAAATCTGCACGACGAGCCCTATGCAATGGTGCTGGTTTCACTTGATTTTAAGAACTTTTAAATTTTGGCCTTCTTGGATCCATTTTGGATCATTGGCACCCAAGAGCTTTTGAGAGCAGGAAATTCAATAAAACATAATGCTTACAATCCACTTACAACAAGAAAATGCTTGCCATCATGCATGCATTAACAAAATGGTGCCAATATCTATTGGGAAGTAAGTTCTTGATATGCACAGATCATAACAATCTATGGTACTTGTTACAACAAAAAACTTTGTCAATCGAACAACAAAATTGGATAGAGAAAATTGCCACGTTTGATATGGAAATTCTACATAAAAAAGGAAAATACAAAATCGTGGATGATGCCCTATCACGAAAAGATGAAGAAACACAAGTTTTTGCAATATCAATAGCCATTTCATAATGGTTGGATGAAATATGAACAGAGTATGCAAAAAACCTGGAGACTTGCTCTATAATCAACAATTTAAATCAATACCCTAAGTTCGAATGGAAGAACGAAATCTTATGGTATAAAGGAAGAATCTAGTTGAATACCAACTCAAGATTTAAAGCCAAGGTTCTTCAAGAATCTCATGATTGCCCAGCTGTAGGTCACGTCAGATTTTTCAAAACATATTGTAATGCACGAAGATCATTTTTTTGGAAAGGGATGAGTGCATATATTCGAAAATATGTAGCAAAATGTGGTCTCTGTCAAAAAAATAAGAATGAAAATTTGTCAACCCCTGGGTTACTCCACCCACATTCCCAACAAAAAATGGGAAGAAATTTCAATGGATTTGATTGAAGGACTACCCATATCCAACGGAAAAGATAAAATATTAGTAGTAGTAGAGAGACTTACCAAGTATGCACACTTTATTGGAGTAAGGAAAACAACTGAAATATTCTGTAAAAATATTTACAAACTAAATGGGTTCCCTAAGGTTATCATCAGTGATAGAGATGCCAAATTTAAGGGGAATTTTTTGAGAGAATTTTGCAAACAGATTAGAACCTCTTTTAATATGAGCTCAACTTACCACCCTCAAACAGATGGTTAAACAAAATTTGTCAATAAATGTTTAGAAACCTATCTTCATTATTTTATCTTCAACAAACAAAATAAATGGTTTCAATGGTTGCACCTTGCTGAGTGGTGGTATAATTCCACTTATCACACATCAGCTAAAATGAGACCACTCCAAGCTCTTTATGGTTACAAACCTCCATCTTGGAAGGAGTTGGCCACTAGCCACATAAAAGTTGCATCAGTAAAAGACCATTTAGACGAAAGTCAAAAAATCGTTCAGTTACTCAAAGAAAACTTAACAGTTGCAAGGAATCGAATGAAGCAACAAGCTGATCAGAACTGAACAAAAAGAGAGTTCGAAGTAGGAGAATAGGTATTTGTGACACTTCAACATTACAAACAGTTATCCCTTAAACAACATGGGAAGAATAAATTGGCTCCAAAATTTTATGGACCATATCAAATAAATAGAAAAATCAATCACGTAGCTTACCAGTTGAATTTACCAGATAAAAGTCGTATCCACAACGTTTTTCATGTATCATGTCTAAAGAGAGTCTTGGGGCAACAACAAAAGGCGCAAATTATGCTTCCTATGTTGGATGAGGAAGGAAGAGTCATTTTAGAACTCGAAGCTATTATCGCCACCCGGGAAAAGAGATTACGTTCTCGAGTAATCAAGGAATATCTGATTAAATGGAAAAATCTACCAGAAGAAGATGCATAATGGGAGTTACAACACTTTCATGAGTTACATCCTTACTTACCATTGCTTTGAGGACAAAGCAAAATTTAAGGGAAGGGCATTGTTACAATAAATAAATAATGTAATATAAAGACATTAAAATAATAAATAAAGTAAAATAAAGCATTAATGTAATAAAAGGTCATGACTAAAAGTCACAACTCTTCATAAAAACCACAAAGGGCATATATATAGGTGGGCCCTATCTTTGTAATATCATCATTTTTACAATCAATTATTATTATATATCTTATTATGGATTCAAAGTGAAGCTGTTCATTAAGAAACCCTCGTGTCTTTCACAAAATCCGTGTAAGTTGGAATGTGGTTCAATAATTGTTTAATAATCTTTATGGTGTGAATGTGAGATTGCTGCTAATAGTTTTGGATATTATAAATTTTGATTTCTATTACCAAATTCTATAAATGATAGATCTATAGGTGTTGGTACTCTCTAATTCGAAATTTGTAAGTTCAAGTGTCAATAATGAGCCAAATTTGAAACTTTGGTCGAGAATACAACTGGATCTTAACCTTGTGATTACAAGTCTGCAGTGCCAGAATGTTGTTCAATGGAAGAGGAAATGCGTGGTCACCTTGATATCTTGAAGGTGCTTAGTTGTTCTTGAAAGTCTCCAAAAATTACACCAAGTAATGGATTTCACTGGCATCATAAATAGGAAGTTTTTTATGGAAGGAATGAAGGTATTTCTTTTTCGTGATTAGTATTGAACCATTGGTCAAAATGGGGTTTTATTTATTATAGAACTTTTATGTTACTCACAAATCTAATTAGATATTTCATTTGGTTTGGTTGTCGTTGAAATTGTTGTTGATCAATTGTGTACTCCCCTTGTATTGGAAACATGTTTCGATATCCAAAGGAACAATTCTATCCGACTTGTGAACTTTGAATATTGGTTTTTCCAGCCAATAAAATGAGCAACCAACTGTAGAGAAAGAAAAAGGGTAGGGAAAGGGACTGGAAGCGAAGATTCTTTGCCATCAAGTGGTATCAAAGCAAGTACAATCCCACGTATTACTGAGGAATGAAGAAATTCTTTAGAGTTTGAAGAGCGACCAAAACAAGTCAAAGAAAGAGATCCTGAAGAATATGTGGGGGCACATACGTGTTTGGAGGACAAAATCATGGAGTATATTTTGCAGGTAAATGGGTCTTATATTTTGACAATCAACTATGGTAAAGAAGTATATATTTATTTGACAGGTAGCAACAAGTGGAGAAAGAGATGTGTGGCAACTCTACAATTATTGAAAGTTTAGAAGAAGAGAAGGTGTAACTCTTATGAGAGTGTTAGTAGAAGTGAAAAAGCCTAGAGGAGCAGAGGAAGCTCAGATAGAAAGAATCGGGGATACCAAAAGGCTAGGTTTGAGAGATAAGCTTGGTAAGGTATTTGTAACATGTTGAAATATACTTGTTACTGCAGAGACTATTTACATGTCATAGTGAGTATGGACAAGCTCACAAATATGACTATGGACAATCATGTAAAGGGTTCGAGAGGAAGCCACAACAAGATGGATGCCAAACAACTTCTCGAGGAGATAATTGCGATCAAAGAGATATTAATTCTGACAATGGATCTGTTATAGGAAGAAATTGAATAAGACCAGAGGTATGGTTGGACAATGAAGAAGAAGGTCAAGTGGCCTATTGTGCAACTGTTTGCAAGAAAGTTGAGGCACAGGTTGAATGTCTGGGTGGAGATAGAGAAGAAACTTAGGGAACATGAGTATAGAGGGAAGCCTTTTGAAGCAAGAAAAATGGTTCACATTTGTGAATCATAACGAGGACCAATCCTTGGAGAGGATGATGATGTGGATAAGAGACCTAATGTGAGTCTTGTGAAGTGCTTGGAGAGTTCAGAACAACATGAGGAGAAGGTGTCATAAGCATTTGAAGAGACAAAAGAGTCTCATGGTTTTCAAACTAATAGTTTGTGTATGATCGCATGTAATAAAGAAGAAATACAACATTCAGATGTAATGCTAACAAATATGGATGAAGGGATAATATTTATGGAAGAGTGGCTAACAAAGCCTGGGGTTGAAGAAGGTTGCATGACAGTTGTAGACTTAGAGCATCCAAGAATGCCCGGTTGCAGTGTTGTGATTGAGAAAGTTGAACGCCAACATAAGATTTCAAAATTAGAACAGTATTATGAATGAAGTAATGGTATAATGAATGGAATAGGTTGGTTGGTAGATACTTTTCGTAGCAAAATACATGGAGTCACAAAAGAATATGTATAACTGCATGCAAATTTGGAGTTTGGAGAGCAATAATACCTCAAGAGGAGGACAAAGAATGGAGGTAGCAATACAGGGCATGAAAGTTAAAGATAAAGATAGTGACAACCAAAACAATCTAGTATTTAGACAACATATTGAAGAGCTTAATCCAAGTAGAGAATATGAAGAACAACAAGATGACAATTATTTTCTAAATTCAGAGAAGAATCCATAAACATGTGGATTAAGAAGACAACTTGAAAGCATGAATGGTTGGTTGGATAAAATTTTAGCTAAAAGGATTTTAGTAAACAAATTGACGACAAGAGAAGTAGGTATGGCTTCTCAACAACATAAAATTATTGTTGGATGGTGGATTGATGAACATGAAGTGTTCTAGAAAACACATTAGGTGCATGATCAACAACAAGTGAATTTGATGGAAGAAGGACTAGTGCTAAGGACAAGGATGTGTAGACATGACATGGGGTTGGAAGACTGGCAAGATTTTCAAGATCCTTTATAAGCAGATGAACTAATTATTTTCTTTGATATATATAGCAGATGTGAAGTTTGAAGACCATGCTCAAGATGGAATGGAAGTGAAAGGAAAGTATTTTCAAAGTTTTTTGGAGGATGATAATAGGGCCGAAGAAAGTATGGCCCGACATCAATGCTTAATTGATCATTGTCACATGATCATGGGCATGAAGAAGCCTTTCCAATAAAGTATGAGGTGTTTTCTTTTATTTGATGAGAAATTAGTAACCTGCGAGGTCAAGAGAATTTTGAAAAAAAGTATTAATAATTTAATAAGTTTGGAAAAGAAGCTACAAGCCTTGGATATTTATGAGTATGGGCATCATGGAGGTAGAAAGGTTGTTATAGAATTTCAACACTAGGAAATTATCATTGAGTTTTGGATTGAAGAGCAGATAGTCAATGATGGTGTGACAATAGCTAAGGAGGTTGAATACAATAAATTGGCAGATGTTGTTGCAGTGAATGATGGGAATAACTATGAAATATGAAACATGATGGCAGAGGCTATGAGTAAATTTGGGAGGAAAAGTGTTGTGACACTTCAAAATGGAAAAAGTGCATAAAATAATATGTATGTTGTAGAGGGGATGAAATTTGATCATGGATATAATTCTTTATATTTTGTAACAAACCATGAGAATATATTTGTGGAGTATGAGAATTTC
>ML797622.1:168062-188130 GCA_009831015.1 Picea engelmannii | reverse complement strand
GGAAAAGTGTTGTGACACTTCAAAATGGAAAAAGTGCATAAAATAATATGTATGTTGTAGAGGGGATGAAATTTGATCATGGATATAATTCTTTATATTTTGTAACAAACCATGAGAATATATTTGTGGAGTATGAGAATTTCAAGTTATTATTGGTTGAAAAGAAGACCACAAATGTAAGAGACACGATCATAGTGTGTGGAGTATTCCATTTTGATTATTCTTGAGGACATTGAACAAGAAGCCTTACTTGTTCTTGTTGTGAAAAAGCTTTGGTGTATATTGAAGATTGGTTATTTGAAATTTCTTGGTTGTGGAGAGTGGAAAAGCCAATATTTAACTAGAGTAGTTGTCATGAGAGATGAATCTAGTTTGTTCCTTGATAAAGTTGGAAGTGAAGTTTTGGGGATTGTTATTAAAGTAGTATTAGATTCAACAAAAAATGTTGGCGACGGAAGCACTCATGAAACTATAAATAAAAGAGTGGCTCAAATTAGAATCTTGATTGAGATTGTAGAAAAAACTATGAAAACGAAAAATTGAATGAAACAATTGACAAGTTGTTTGGTGGAGTTATAGTTATTCGGGTGGGAACTCAATTATAGACAAACTTGAAAATTAAGAGTGGAAGAGACCTTAAGTGTAACAAAGGTAGTTGTTGAGGAAGGCATTGTTGTTAATGGTTGGTATGCTCTATTGAGGCTTGATTCAAAGGTTGATACTACCAGGGAAATACTGGAAAATGATTAGCAGAAGATAAGAGATGTAAATGGTGAAGGAGGTGTAAACATTATGCAAAGACTACTAACATAAGGTAAATAGAAAGCAAGCAAACCTTGGGATCCAAGAGGAGTAGATGTAATAAGGGCATTGTGGTGAAACAACTTGGCTCACGAGTTAAATATCCAAATTACTTGGAATATAAATATATACATAAGGACAATAATTTAATATATATAAATGTATATGAGAATGAAATAGATGACATGATTACAAATGAGAATTGAGGGTTGTATATATACCCACGCAGGGGTGCCCTTTCATAAGAGACATGACCTTTCATCAAGAAGGTGTATCTTCATAACATATCTAGTTAATTGAGTATTTTATTATTATTTTTTAATCATTTATCTATTTATATGTAGTTATATGATGTTTGTGTTCATCACATTGCCTTCCCCTTAAAAATGCTTTGTCATCAAAGCATACTTATGGAAGACTTATATTTTGCTATGGCTTGTAATATTGTCTCCTGATTCTTTATTCTTGAATTAGTGATCATTGAGGACCTGAGACGATGGGATCTTCTAAGCACCGAGCATAACCATTGAATTGTAAAGGAGTCTTCCCATCGTAATTCAATCTTTTGCGGAACTAGGCGTTTATAGGGTTCTTGGAAAGAACTTGATGCATTTCGACTCCCATGATAGCTTCTACTTTGAGCACCACTTGTAGTGGCAGTGATATTCTTTGGCATATAGGTCCTTTGTTTCTGTTGATACATTGATTGGCTAAAGTATCGACTTTTGTGATTAGGATGTCGATAAGGCATCCTTGCAGCTTGAACTTTACTTCGCATACTTGTAGTTTTTCTTGATTAAATTTTGAAATTGAGTCTTCTTCATACTCGTCGATTGTTTCTACTTTGACATTTGAAGACATCTTTACATCAACTGGATTCACATCCTTTCGAGTTGTAAGGTTGACCGAGTTTGTATTAATTCCTTTATCCAAAATTGATATTTTTACATCTAAAGACTTTTCTAGTTCCATAGGTTCACTCATTGTCTCTTTATCGACTATTAATGTTTTGCGATCTAATTCTTCTTCTAAGACTTCTTATGATGCTTAAGCCTTTTAATTTGTGTTAGTAAATCTTGATTATGTTTTTTTAATTGTAAAATTTATTCTTTATCTTCTGACTTGTCGTTTTTATTTTTTGATTTCAGATTCTCCTTTCTTTTGTCCTTTAAGCTTTTAATTTGTTCTAGTAACTTTTGATTAAGGTTCCTTAGGAATGAGATTTCTTCCTCTTTTTCGGTTAATCTCTCTTTGAGACCTTGATTTTCTTGTTCCAACTTTTGAAAACACTGCTTCTTCTCCTTGGACTTCATGATTTTTGGAAGTAGTTTCTGATTGTGATTTCTTAGGCGAGAAATCTCTTCATCTTTTTCAATGATGATCTTGTCACATTCTTTATGTCGATCCTGCAACTGTTGTATTGACTTTTGGTTATCTTGAAGGATCAGTTCTGATACGTCCCTCTAGTCTTCTGATGATGGGGCTTCTCAAACTAACTTCATTGTAACGTTCTGCAATGTGATTTTCTTCTTCTTATGAGAAAATGTCAAAAACTTTCTCCTTGTGTTGAAAATAAAAGTACCCAATGTATCCACCCAAGTTGACTCTAGGATTATATCAACATTGTCTTAATACATTGATACGACATTGAATTGAGCTATGAATTTGTAATCACCAATAGATAGTTGTAGGTTCTTAATGTCATATTTCTCATTGGAAAGACACATGTCCTTTTCAATTATATTTGGTTCTAAAAACATTAATTGGTTTGCTAGGTCAATGTTAATGTGATTTTTCCTCCTGGTTGGGCAAATAGCGATCCTGACATTCTTTCCTTGAATAATCGCATTTACTTTTGATGCAGTGCCCTACCTCAGCAAGGTCTGATGACCTCCCGGTCACTGGATCTTCTCAATCCTCGAGCTAGAACAACTCTTTGATTCCTTGCTGGAATCCTAACGAAATATCCACAGGTCCTATGCATAACTCAGCCTGCGCGAACAAACACTAGGCATGAGTTTTCTTCACATGATCATCGGCTGTGACCACAAGCCTAACCCAAAAGGCGCTTCATGATCTCGAACCTCGGGTGATTGCACATGGGCCAAACCCGACCTCGCGCTTTCCGATTTCCCAATCGACAATTTCTCTATGCGCGAGCTCCTCCTTTAACCTTCCGTTGATATGACCTCCCGCTATGACCTAGGGAAAATCTTATGAGCACGTCAGGATTTTGCATATCAAGAATTCACGACGTAGATTTGCTCCCCTTTCTCGATATTCAAACTTGTGACTTCCTCACCTTAGATCAACGGTCATGATTCCCTCATGATCTGACAGTTCTTCTTTCTCCTTCATGTTTCACTAAGTCGAAAGGTTGCTCACCCCTGACCTTCCAACTTTTGAAATTCTGCTCGCTTGATATCGATGGTCTATGTTCTCTGTGATCCAACGATCCAAATCTCCTCTCTCTCGAATCAGGATTTTGTGTTTCAGGTAGTTGGAAGACTGTGCACCTCCCTTCTCCTAGTTCCCGATTCCGCGATTACCTCGAATCAACGGTCTAGATCCCTCTATGATCCAACGGTTGTGATTGAATCGCAAACTTGGATTTCGTGAGTTTTCTTACCCTGTGCACTTCCAAAATGTTAAAGTTTGTGCACTTACTTCTGGATCCAACGACTGTTGGTCCCCGCACTTAGATCTAACGGTCCAGATCTTATCTCCTTCTATGCATTCTTATGAGCATCTGGACATGAGATTTGAAGGCCAAATATCTTCCTCGGCCACTGATCCGATGACAACTGTCACTCCCCCTCTCGAGCTTACATATTCTTTCTTCTTAGAAGTATTTCTAGGTATGCCAAAGCTTCAACCTTTGTTCCTTCCACGAGTCTATCTCTTAGACCGCGTTTTCACTTCTAGAAGGCGTTATCCCTTCTGAGATTTCTTACCTTCTCCTCCTTTGACTCTTAGGGAGTCCCTTCAACACTTAGCCGAATCCCAGATCTGTGCATTCATTGCAACAAATTCCTACGCAAGACTTGGTTCTTACGGATGACTATGCACGCCTTGCAGCAGACACTTTGCACTCCTTGCAAAGGGAAAGTTTCGTGTTATCTCTTTTGAGCTTCGGAATCGAAACATATTCTATCAACGCACTCCTTGCGTTCAATGTGCACACCTTGCACTCACTCAACAAAAGAGAAACAATTGAAACTTATAATAACATTCATAGTTTCATCCATTCATAACGAAATTCATTCATTTATGAACACCCAATAACAAAGAATTGTAAACAGTAACATAACATGCATTTGGATAAAATGTCCTCTGTTATATTCATTCAAAAGTAAATGGCTATAGCTAATATCAAAACAATAACTTAAAACTCATAAATTTCCTACTAACTCATAGCAGCCTCATTCAGGCGTACAAAACCTCTATTTATCTCAGAGGGTCCTTAGGGTTCCCCCGACTACTCGTTTACTTCAAAAACGAAAACCTAACTACTACCTAAGCTCAGTTACATTCAAGACTCGAAGTGAAACTCCCTGATCGCTCATGATCATTCCCCCTCCAAGCGTTTGATCTTCTTCTGTTCTTCATCAGCTCCCCAAAAGATTCGCAGAAACTCCTGGTGTTTGAGATTCCGAAATGATTCCTGAGCATTGAGGTTTCCTGCCATGTGTGCTCGCTGACGATGCTCCTACATCATACTCCCCCTGGAAAAAAATTCATGGACTCTTGTCCATGAGCTCATGCACCGACTTTCCATGCTTCTGGATATCAACATCATTTTCCCAACTGGCATCCTCTATCGGGTGTCCCTTCCACTTAACCAGGTATTCAAGATAGGTCTTCCTCCTGGTCTTCTTGCCAATTCTCTAATCAACGATCTTCTCCATCTGTGGTTTTTCTTCTATAGGAATTTGTTTCTCCCACTGAATCTTATCTTGATCTTCTGATCCCTCGGTGTCATCTTTCCTGTAAGGATAGAAGTCTGAAATGTTGAATATGGGTGATATGCCCACATCATCTGGAAGCTCAATCTCATAGGCGTTTGCATCAAACTTCCTCAAGATCTTACATGGTCCTATCTTCTTCATTTTTAACTTGTTATACATTGCCTTAGGGAACCTTTCCTTCCTGAGATGTGCCAGAACTTGATCTCCCACCTAAAATTGAAGTTCTCTGCGATGTTGATCAACTTTGCGCTTGTACTCTTGGTTAGAGTTTTGTAATTGTCCTTTGATCTGGCTATGGAGCTTCTACATTTCTGCAGCAAAATCTTCTGCTCCAACGCTTTTGATGTCACTTTGTCCCAAGTCTCTCAACTCAGATACTCCCCTCGGTTGCATTCCATACAATATCTGGAATGGGCTCTTTCCGGTGATCCTGTTTGGTGAGTCATTGTATGCAAATTTTGCTTGTGGCAGAATCTGATCCCACTGATTATGATGCTCAGTGACCAAACTCCTCAATAAGTTTCCCAAACTTCTGTTTACCACTTGAATCTATCCTTCTGTCTGAGGGTGAGAAGCTGAGCTGAAGGACAAATATGTCCCCAACTTCTTTCACAGTGTTCTCCAAAAATGACCAACAAATTTTGTGTCTTTGTCTGAGACGATGCTTCTAGGTAGGCCGTGAAGTCTTACAACTTCCTTGAAAAACAGATTCGCAACATGTGTTGCATCACGAGTCTTCTGGAATGGGATAAAGTGTGCCATCTTTGAAAATATATCCACCACCACAAATATGGAATCACATCCTCTTTGTGTTCTTGCTAGTCCCAACAAAAAATCCATGCTTATTGCATCCCAAGGCCTCTCTGGTATTGGCAATGGTTGATACAATCAAGTGTTCTATCTTTTTCCTTTTTCATGTTGGCAGATTCTACATTTGTTCACAAATTTCACTACTTTTGTTCTCATACCTGGCCAATAGTATGAATTGCTCAACTGTGCAAATGTTTTATCATGGTCGAAATGTCTAGCCAATCCTCCACTATGCTTTTCCTTCAAAAGGTTATCCCTCATTGAGAATTTCGGTATGCAAAACTTATTTCCCTTGAACAACAATCTCTCTTGAATCATATACTCTGCCCACTGATTCCTGTCTGTCAACACAGGATTTTCACATGCTTCGTATGCTTCCTTGAAATCTAGATCATCGCGATACATCTCCTTAAGGTGTTCAAAATCCAAGGTCTTCACCTGAAATTCCTGCAGAATCAAACATCTCCTGCTCAATGCATCGACAACCTTGTTAGCATTCCCAACAATATGTTTTATGAAAAAAGTAAAATTCTGCATAAACTCAATCCACTTTGCATGCCTCTCATTCAATTTTTCTTGTCTGGTTATGAATTGTAATGCCTGGTTGTCGCTGTACAAGAAAAAATCATGTGGGACAAGGTAGTGTCTCCATTTCGTCAAGGCTTGAATTATGGCATAAAGCTCCTTTTCATATGTGGATTATTTTCTCTTAGTCTCATTTAGTTTCTCACTGAAATAGGCAACAAGTCTATTATCCTGGCGCAAAACTGCTCCAATTGCAACTCCACTTGCATCACATCTCACCTGAAATGTCTTTTCAAAATTTGGCAAGACTAGAATTGGTCATTTTGTTATCTTCTCCTTCAGTATATTGAAGCTCCTATCGACCTCCTCTGTCCATTTAAAAGACTTGTGCTTCTTCTTCACTGTATCCATCATTGGTGCCCAAATTCCACTGAAATCTCTGATGAACTTCCTATAGAAACTCGCTAATCCATGCAAGCTCCTTACCTCAAACATGCTTCTTGGTGACGACCAGTCTTTGATTTCTTTCACCTTCTTTGGGTCAATCTTCAGTTCATTTGAAGAGATCACAAAACCCAAGTAAATGAGTTATGTTTGCATAAACAATGACTTCTTCAAATTTATCAATAACTTCTCCCATTGTAGTCTCCTCATTACTAGTGTCATGTGTCTCAAATGATCCTCTTTAGTCTCACTAAAGATCAATATATCATCCAGATATACAACCACAAACTTGCTAATGAAATCTTTTAGTATTTCATTCATCAACCTCATAAAAGTACTCAGGGCATTTGTTAAGCCAAATGGTATAACCAACCACTCATACAAACCTTCATTTGTTTTAAAGGTTTTCTTCCACTCATCACCTTCTCTCATTCTTATCTGGTGATATCCACTTCTCAAATCTATTTTAGAAAATAAATTTGCTCCACTTAAATAGTCCATCAAATCATCCATTCTTGGCAAAGGAAATCTATACCTAATGGTGATCTTGTTAATGGCTCTTGAGTCTATACACATTCTCCATCCTCCATCTTTATTTGGACTCAATACAATTGGTATTGCGCATGGACTTAAGGTCTCTCTGACCAAACCCTTGTCTAACAATTCCTGGACTTTGTTTTTTACCTCCTCATTCTCACGAAGTGTCAGTCTGTACACTGCTTTGTTTGGAAGACTTGCTCCTGGTATCAAGTCAATATGGTTTCTGATATTTCTGATGGGTGGCAATGAGTTAGGCAACTCATCCACCACTATGTCAGCAAAATTATCTAACAATTCATGAACTTCTTCACACAAATCATCCATCGATGTACTTGTAAGGATAACTTTAGGTTTCCTCACCACAAAAAAACTGCATCTCCTGTTCTTTCTTAACTTCTTTCATGAATTCCTTCCTGCTCATGAGAAGTATGCTTGTGTTGGCTTCCTCTTTCACTTTCTTCTCCTTTATTGGCGGCAACATGTTTGTCCTACCATTCTTCTCCAAGGTGTATGTATTCTTCCTCCCATCATGAATGACATTCGTGTCAAACTGCCATGGTCTTCCCAACAAAATATGGCATACATCCATGGGAATTACATCACACATAATTTCATCTCTATATCATCCTATCTTAAATTCAACCAAGCATTGTTTAGTAACCATTACCTGGTGTCCTTTCTGCAACCATGAGACTTTGTATGGCTTCGGATGTGCAGTTGTCTCCAACTCCAATTTCTCCACCATCTCTGTGGATACTAAGTTGTCAGTGCTCCCACTGTCAATTATCACCTTGCATACTCTGTCTTTAGTCTTGCAAGTTGTCATGAATAGGCTGTTTCTCTGCACTGGCTTCTCAACTTCTGCCTCTGGTTTTAAGAGAACTTTTCTCAACTTCAGGGATGTTCCATCCTCTGCTCCTTCTACTTCAACATTCCTTCTCTATGATTCTGAAATGTGAGCTTCACCTTCTCCTTCTTTCTTTCTCTCGGGACATTCCCAAGACTTATGTCCTGCCTTTCCATAGGTGTAACGTTTCACTTCTCCTCCTCTGCCTCTTCCTCTTCCTCTGGAAGAACTTCTTCCACCATCTTGTCTTCCCCGGGAACTTCCTCCTCTTTCCGAGTGACTATGTGGTTTCTTAATATCATCTTTGGATTTATGTGCCTTGTCATGGGAAACTCCCTTTCCTTTGTCCGGGACTAGGCTTCTACCTCTACCTCGTTGGCTTTGTTTTCTGGCCAACTTTTCCTCGACCTTCAGTGCAAACTGATAAGCATCCTCCACTGTCCTTACTGACATCATGTTGATCTCATCCTAGATTTCATACCTCGTGCCATTTATATACCTATCAACTTTTTCTTCATCCTTCTCTCTTTGTCCAATTCTGATGTTCAGGTTGTAGAACTCCTTTGTGTACTCTTTAACTTTCATACCCTTCTGTCTCAGGTTCTGTAGCTTCATGAACATATTGATATGATAATCTTTGGGCATGAATTTTTCCTTTAGCTTGGGTACCATTCTGTCCCAATTGTTTATCTTCTGTTTGCCCTTGCTTCTCCTCTCAGCCTGCAGTTCATCCCACCACAGTGCTGCATGTCCCTTGAGCCTGGTGAAAACATGTCTCACCCTTTTTTCCTCATCGACATCCTCATAGTCAAAATATTTGTCGATGGATCGTGTCCAATATAACAACTCTTCAACATCTAAATTGCCTTCATACATGGGGACCTCTATCTTATCTCTAGCTCCCATTCTAACAACTGCTCTCAATAAGCGTTCTTCGACAACATTCTCTCCTGCAGCTTCCTCGACTTGTACTTCTTCGCTCTCTGCATTGTTGATGTCTCCAGTATCAGGTGCTCTCCTTTATGTTGCCTACATCGCCTCTAATCTTGCATGAAGTTCTCTCATCTCCCTTTCTACAGCCTGATTAGATAAAGGTTGTTCCACTCATCACCTCAGTGGCATTGTGTTGACTGTCTCTCACACAGAAAGTACAACTTCGAGTTCTTTTGTCTCCTCTCCTTTGTCTACTGTCCGCAAGCAAAAATTTCCGCTCTGATACCACTTGATGCAGTGCCCTACCTCAGCAGGGTCTGTTGACCAACCGGTCACTGGATTTTCTCAATCCTCGAGCTGGAACAACTCTTTGATTCCTTGCTTGAATCCTCACGAAAAGTCCACAGGTCCTATGCGTAACTCAACCTGTGCGAACAAGCACTAGGCATGATTTTTCTTCACATGATCACCGATTGTGACCACATGCCTAACCCAAAAGGCGCTTCGTGATCTCGGAGCTCAGGTGATTGCACATGGGCCAAACCTTCCACCGATATGACCTAGGTGCGAGCTCCTCCTTTACCTTCCACCGATATGACCTCCCTCTATGATCTGGGGCCAAGCTTCCGAGCGGGTCGGGATTTTGCGTATTGGGAATTCACGACGTATCTTTGCTCCCCTTTCCCGATATATGAACTCACGACTTCCTCACCTCAGATCAACGATCCTAATTCCCTCACAATCCGATGGTTCTTCTTTCTCCTTCGCGTTTCGCGAAGTCGAATGGTTGCTCACCCCTGATCTTTTGACTTCTGAAATTCAGCTCACTTCAAATCGACAATTTACATTCTCCGTGATCCAATGGTCCAGATCTCCTCTCTCTCGAATCGGGATTTCACGTTTCGGGTAGTTGGAAGACTGCGCACCTCCCTTTTCCCGGTTCCTGATTCTGCGATTACCTCAAATCGACGGTCCCTCCATGATCCAACAGTTGTGATTAAATCGCGAACTTGGATTTCACGAGTTTGCTTACCCTGTGGACTTCCAAAACGTTAAAGTTCGTGCACTTACTTCTGGATCCAACGACTGTTGGTCCTCGCACTTAGATCTAACGGTCCAGATCTGATCTCCCTCTATGCGTTCTTATGAGAATCTGGACACGAGATTTGACGGCCAAATCTCTTTCTCTGTCGTTGATCCGACGACAACTGTCACTCCCCCTCTTGAGCTTACAAATTCTTTCGTCTTAGAAGAAATTCTAGGTATGCAAAAGCTTCAACCTTTGTTCCTTCCACGAGTTTGTCTCTTAGACCTCGTCTGCACTTCTAGAAGGCGTTATCCCTTCTGAGGTTTCTCACCTTCTGCTCCTTTGACTCTTAGGGAGTCCCTTCGACACTTAGCCGAATCCCAGATCTGTTCATTCCTTGCAACAGATTCCTACGTTAGACTTTGTTCTCGCGGATGACTGTGCACACCCTGCAATAGTCGCTTTGCACTCCTTGCAAAGGGAAAGTTTCATGTTATCTCTTCTGAGCTTCGGGATCGAAACAGATTCCGTAAACGCACTCCTTGCGTTCAATGTGCACACCTTGCACTCACTCAACATAAGAGAAACAATTGAAACTTACAACATTCACAGTTTCATCCATTCATAACGAAATTCATTCATTTATGAAAACCCAATAGCAAAGAATTGCAAACAGTAACATAACATGCATTTGGATCAAATTTCCTCTGTTATATTCATTCAGAAGCAAATAGCTATAGCTAATATCAAAGCAATAACTTAAAACTCATAAATTTCCTACTAACTCGCAACAACCTCATTCGAGCGTACAAAACCTCTAGTTATCTTAGAGGGTCCTTAGGGTTCCCCTCGACTACTCGTCTACTTCAAAAACGAAAACCTAACTGCTACCTAACCTCAGTTACATTCAAGACTCGGAGTGAAACTCCGAGATCGCTCATGATCATTCCCCCTCCAAGCGTTTGATCTTCTTTTGTTCTTCATCAACTCCCCAAAAGATTCACAATAACTCCTAGCGTTTGAGATTCCGAAATGATTCCTGATCGCTGAGCTTTCCTGCCACATGTGCTCACTGACGATGCTCCTGCATCAACTTTTGATAAGACATCCACATATTTTTATAAGTATGAGGGAATCTTCCTTGTTTTTCCTTACTAAACTCCATTTCGCTCATTTTGCTTTCGTTAATAATTTACGATAATTAACTTCTTAAGTAACCCTTAAATTGATACTATCAATCACCTTTTGTACTCTTAATCCTTTAATTGAAAAATACCTTTTGTATTCTTAATCCTTTGTTTTAAAAATGTCGTCGGCTAAACATTCTACGAAATGAAGATTTTTTCCAGGGATATTTGCCCAAAATCCAGTGAAAATTGTTGGATTCGTAGATTTAAGTGATTATTTCTATAAAATGTGAATGCCTTAGGAGTTTTTCAACATGATGAATCTATTTCTACATTTAAAAATAGATTCTGAACAACAAAAAATAATGATTCGTGTAAATTTATATCACCGGATTCCAACAAAAAAAACCATTTCATAGAACAACTAGTCAACACCTTTAAGAATACCTTACCTTTAAAAATACCTTACCTTTAACTTTTATGAAAAATATGTTTTTAATAACTTAAAAACTTTTAATTATCAAAATCCCTTTTTAAAAGTAGTACTTCTTTATAATACATTTATGTGATCCACCCCCCATATATATATATATATATATATATATATATATTCAGTTTTAAAAGAGTACTTTAATAACGTTTTTTTCACTTTCAAAGTACTTTAATACTCATTTGAACCTTTAATATGGTAAAGCCCTTTTAAAAAGCACTATAAAACCTTTTTACTACTATGGCTTATAAAGTAGAACCCTTTATTGAACCTCTACGTTAATTGAACCTTATAAGTCCAAATGAAACTAAGGGCTAGTATTTGTATGTTTCACTTTTTTTTGACATAAAGTTTTTTCACCTAGGTAGAGTCACGAACTTTAATGTACGAAACGTGACTAAACAATTGTGAAATCTATTAAGTTGAGCATTCAATTGCAAACTGTACGGATCGAAGTTCATATGGATGCACAAATGCAGGTTTGTACAGTTATGGCAGTTGGGATTGGATAAAGATGATTGTACGAAGAGACATCGCTTGTGAATAGAAATGGCATAGGCTAAACCCCAAACGAAAGGGACCTTTGCCGACAACTCTTTTTCGGAGTCTGGGCTCCCGTCACCGATCACCTTCGAGCCTCGGTCGATTGCCTGTCCCATCTCGCGGCCCCTTCCTTCGTCGTCCCGTCTTCTCTTCCGTCGACCCCATACCATCCATACATCATCAACATCCCACATCCCATTTCCTGCATTCAACTCCGCCATCAATTCGATGCCTATCTCTCATTCAATTCACCACCTATCTCTCATTGTGTCTTGCGCCTGTCTCATTCCTCTTGTTTTACATTTTCAAATCTGAAGGTGAATGCCGGTCCAATCGAAGGGAGCTCCGTCTAACTTGGATCTATGTACGGGTATTGATCTCCATCAACAGGTAGGTGCTTCTTCTGCTGCTCTCGCCTCTAATGTTTGTAGCTTTTCAGTTGCTTGTACAAAAGTTGTTGATCCATGTAGTAATTTGGACTCATTTGGTGTTTAGCCTACGCCGAAATAGTGATACAGGGTACAACCGACAAGTTTCTTGCATTTGTTATCTCAATGCATGGAATTTGTGAAATTGCATAACTGCAAAATAAATGGAAGATGTCAGGAAAAGTGTATTCCACCTACGAGCAAATCTGCCCAGGTTTTTACCCGCTATTGCAGTCCATCTCATTCTCTCTTTCGGTTTCTACCTGACAATTATGGGAGCAGACTCATGCATACGCTTAGCAAAGATTAAGCACGCAACCTTGCTTCGAAAAGCCTTTGGATTCTTTCTTTTATTCAAAATATTCTTCATTATAGGCCCTTCTGCGGGGTCTTCAGTAGAATTAGAAGTCTCCGGGTCTTCGGCGGGTTCGATCTTCGTAAGACGAATCTGATTATAACTCAATTTTCTCTTCCCATCCCTGCCATCTGCATGCGAAACACTAACCGTGGTTATATGTACCTCCGGCGCTGAATCAGATTTTTCTTCCTTCGTTTGAACATAAAAGACATTTTTGATGTAGCTAAGAAGGTTGTGCCCATTTATGCCGTCCATGGAAACAACTTGAGTAAACTGAAAGGCCAGGTGCTTATCCACATCCGAGGAGTCATCGATATCTTTTTCCACCTGAAACCCCTGTTAAATTGTTATCACAAACCTTGAATATCCATTGAGCGAGTTAGAAATTCACCACTGAAGTTCAACCAGATTAAATCGTTGGCTGGGGCTGTTATTAAAATCCGAGAGTGACCCATAAACATTGGGGAAAAAATGGGAATCTAAAAGAAAATTTTCAGAGCTTGAGACTCCTAATGTGTCTATTTGGGGATCCATTTTTTCAATAATGGTGGGAGAAAATAATTTCCAATTATGCTTCCAGATATTTATTGGATAGAAATTGAAGAATTGCAGTAAGCTGTAGAACATATAGTTAGAGTTCAACAAAAATCCATATTCTACCAAATTTAAAAAATGCTGAACTTGAAGAGCTAAGATGCACAAGAAAAATTCAGTAGAAGAAGCAAAGTAAGAGTGCGATAAACACACAGGAAGATTGGGATAAAATATTGACTGCCTCTTTTTATTAATCTCAATCGCTTTATTGCAAAGAATAAAATCCCAGGAATTGCTTTCTTGAAATGAGTACAATCTTAAGAATTCTTTTATACAACTCTATTTTCTCTGAAAGCAAGGCTCATGACAACTATACATTTGATGCACATAGAAAAATCAGATCAGCTACATGGAATTACTAACATTACGTGGAAAAAGTGATGGTAAAAATATCCCACTTGGCAATAACTTTGAACAAGATTGGCTCCCCACCTTTCTCCTACACCTCGTTAATTTCTTTCCATCCATTGCCTTAGTTAAAGCATCTGCAACATTATCGCTAGTCTTAAACTTGAGTTGAGTTACATCACTAGACATCAGTGCCTTTTAATATAATGGAATTTCACCTTGATATGATTTTCTGTGGATGGAATTTGGGATTCTTTGCCAAAGAAATTGCATTCTAAATGTCACAACGAATAGGCATGGCCCCCTATTCAAACCCAATATATTTGCATAATTTCTGCAATCAAACTGCTTCCTTGGATGCTTAAGAAACTGCAATGTTCTCTGCCTCAGTACTCATTTGGGAAACCACTTGTTTCCTCTTATTCCTCCAACTCAAAGCTCCTTGAAACAAGATAAATATATAAGCAAATTGCAATGTTCTCTGCCTCAGTACTCGTTTGGGAAACCACTTGTTTCCCCTTATTCCTCCAACTCAAAGCTCTTTGAAACAAGATAAATACATAAGCACTAGTAAAATTTCCATTGTGCATATCATCTGCCCAGTCAACAAACCCATGAAGATGAAGGTTTTTGCCTCCATCTTCCTCATAGAAAATAGCATAGTCATTAGTGCCCCATGGGTACCTAAAGAATCTCTTGATAGTTGTCCAATGATGTCTTCTCTTGTACATGCTATTACATACTTAAGGCTACCAACCACACTACATATGAAACTCTTTCCATCTCTTTTTCTTGTTTGCTCTTAGGACTCATGTGAGTGGAAAAACACACTCCCACTTGAGATGGGGTGCACACTGGTTTACACTTCTCCATCCTAAAAAGCTCAAGCATGTTTTCCAGATAGTTTATTGGGTTGATAAACAACTTCCTGTTTTGGTAGTCTCTCTTTATTTGAATTCCCAAGCAATAGTGCAACTCTCCCAAGTCCTTCATGTCAAACTCACATGACAATTGGGACTTGGTCTCCTTGATTAGTTTTTTTATTGTGACTAATAAAAATAAAAATCATCAACATATAAGCCCAGAATAATGAAGTGATTACCTTGTTGCTTGAAGTAAGTGAAATGATCTGCATCATTCCTTAGAAAGCTTTGTCCAACAACATATTTGTTAAACCGTTGGTACCACTGTGTCGGGGACTGCTCCAATCCATATAGTGAAACACCATGTCTTCTCTCCCTTCTATGACAAATCCTTTTGGGTGCTTCATGGAGATTTCTTCTTTGAGCTTACCATTAAAAAATGTTGTCTTCATGTCCATTTTCTCCACTTCTAAATCATAAGCAATTTCTAGTGCCAACATCAACCTAATAGAGACCATTTTGGCCATCGGAGAGAAAGTCTCATCATAGTCAACACTCTCAACTTAAGAATACCCCTTCGTTACCAAATGAGCTTTATATTTCTCCATTGGACCATCTATCTTATACTTCTCCTTAAACACCCATTTGCATCTATTGGCCTTCCTTCCTTTAGGAAACTCCTGCAAATGCTAGGTTTGCTTATGTTCCAAGGTATTTATTGTTAGAAATAAAGAGATGTGCTCGTTTTTCCATAGACAATATAGAAATATTGTCACCCAACCATAGGCCAAAGCCACCCTCGCGCACCTTAACCTTGACAGATAGAATAATTCTAGAAGCAAACCCTTATAACCGCCTCTAGGGAGGCTCATCTCATATGTCATAGTCTTGTCATGTAATATGTTCTTCCAGGAGCACAACACTTGCGAGGTCTGCATTGGTCAGGAGAAGTGATTTAATATTAAATTGGGTAATGAAATTGAAAATTGGATGCAGATGCTGGAAATTCAAAATTAAACTAGATAGGTGATATCAATGAACTGGATGGATGTGTATGGTGTAGACAGATAGTCTCCCATGCAATGCCACAAAACATCATACTGTGCAAATGAACAAAATAACACACTTGGCAATGGAAACCCACGAAGCTAGAGTATCTCACTGTGTTTATTTTGAGGAAACAATCTAAGTGAGTTTATCAATGCTTTTATGTTTGTGTCAATGCTTTTTATTGTTTTATTTGTGTTGGTAACATGAAAATTAATAAAACAAAGTCTCCACAACTCATATTTTATTATATCATGATTATAGTTTGTTAGAGTTTGGCAGTGCCCCGCGACAAGGTTTCAAATTCATGGTGAATCCATTGCAATATCAAGAGAAAAACCTTGTTTTATTATATGCCAAAAATGGATAACAACTTGAGTTACCAGAATAACTTCTTTGTATAGACAATTATTTGTCATTTGTGAATGACTTGCTAAGACCATGCTGGATAGAAATATGAGTTTATAATAGATAATTAGTGCTTGTGCAACAGAGTTGAGGTTAGGCCTTACCCAAGGATTAGCTCGCCCTTCCATCAACTCCAAGACAATAAATTTGCAGTGGTATCAGGGATAAGAAAGCTAATAACAACGCCCCTTATAATGATCTCAATAATATGAGATATAAGAGGCAGGCTAACTTTTGAAGATTACATACCTATTTTGAAGCTTCTAGGAAAGCCAATAACTCATGTGCAATGATAATATATTGTATTTATAGTTATAGCTAGATTGAATTATTGTTAGTATATTATGATAAAGTTGCGACAAAGTGAGGAATGACTTGAGAGGGTGAATCTAGAATGCTTTACATGGAATGCACTAAATGTCTATTCTTGTATGTTTTGAGGTGAAATCCCCTCTAATCCTTTTTGTATGGGTCCTCATATGGAGTCCTTGTTTTGAGGCTAAGGAAACATTGGAGTATGCTTCCATATTTTCTAGTAAATGYTGAAGTGAGAAGTGCTACAAGCTAACAATCATGAACAACTYGAATGTTCTATAAGAGCTTCTCYTGCACYTTGAACTRYAATGYTCATTCAAGACAYAARGCACARTTTTTGAAAYGTACATTAATMTGAGGTCTTCTACAAKAAKAAATGTRTCYTTSCATGGGAAATGGTACCAYAGTTTYGAAGCTCAATAAATTAGTCTATTKTTCTAACTTGAACATTGTTGCAAATAAATACAAGGCATAACTGAATTGCACCGAATCAATTAAGATCAATCGATTTAGAGTTTACCTCAACTTAAATGTGAAGATATTAAGCATACTAACATCCTAGCTTGTTGCGAGTGAATCACAGGAACATCTATGGAACATTACAAGAGGAAGTGTGGCAAAGAGACCATTAGTGAAGCTAGGTTAGACAAAGGAGGGGAAAGCCCCATTTACAACGAAACTGCTTGCATCGTGGAAAATGACGTGGCATATCAATGGGGAGAAATTTACCAGATGTTCCATCGAGATTCGTATCTCGAGGTATCAAATGATGATCGAGATTTGGGTGTCTACCACGCTCTAAAAAGGTCTTGACTTTATCAAATAGCTGCACATCCTGAAGTGTTCCTGTGTACAAAGGCTATGTTGTAGCCCACGAAAATGCTCAGAGCCTCTTACAGATATGTTGTAGCCCTTATGTACATGCTTTATGGATACGCAGACACTTCAACATTCAAGGAATCTTGGGTTCCCTTGCTACACACTATCACAACTACCTGTCATATATTTAACTGGGCAACTATCCTCTCAACGAACCTTGAAAAGTCCATATCAGTAGTAAAACATGCAGTTTCAGAAAAACATCTGTATTTCCCCATGTCATCCTACCTGTTGGATATGGTCTGCCAAGCACATGATTACCCAAGAATGGGTTGGATATGGAAAAAGAGTGACCTCCCTATTCATGTCTATTGTTAGGACTTGTGGGGGCATAAATATCGAGTGCATTATCAAAAGATTTGCGACCACTTCTTAATTCCCTTGTTCCAATTGTTATTCTGCGCCCGAGCACCATACATGTCAGAGAAAGCAATGGAAGCTATCAGCGAAATCGACGATTGGTTTGTACTTGAGAATGAGACTTATATCAGGATCTACGGATCAACCAAACCTCCACACGTACTTCCCAAATTTGTGCCTGACAAACTGGTGTTGCAGGAGGTAGCATACCACACCCTTGTACATGGGGTTGGGGCATCCCTTTCCTAATATAAGAAATTGTCGTGGCCACCACTACCATTCTATGTGGGTTCCTACAATTTCAAGAACTCAAAGGAGGCACATGCTGAGGCAGAGGCTTTGGAAACATTCCATTTCGGGGAAGGAATATTCCATAGATATGATCCCCGGAAGGTTGTCAGCCAACACTGTAAACTCTGCAAGCATAAGTGGCCTTATGAATCTGAAACATGGAGAGATGATGATATATACAAAAAGACACATAATTATGATGAGGTTATCTTAAGAAGGGGAGGCAACTCTACGACTAAAGAAAACTCAAAGGTCGAGCAAGAAAAGGAATCTAAAGAAGCAGAAGCCAAGTAAAAAGATGAAGAAGAAGGTGCAGCTAAAGCAACAACAGAAAAAGAAAGATTGGAGAAGGATCTTGAAGCACTCCGGAAAAAGAAAGCTGAAGAAGAAGCTGTAGCTAAAGCAGTAGCAGAAAAAAAAGAGTTGGAGAAGCAGCCTGAAGCACTTCGTCATAAGAAATCTAAAGAAGAAGCTGCAACTAAAGCAACAACTGAAAAATAAAGGTTGGAGAAGGAGGCTGAAGCACTTCGACATAAGGAATAAGAAGAAGAAGAAATTGCAATAGCAGAAGCGGAGAAAAAGAGGAAGGGAGAAGAGGAACAAGAGCAAAGGAGACTCCGAGTAGAACAAGAAGCAAAGCTCAAACAAGAAGAAGAAGAAAGGAAAAAGAAAGAGGAGGAAAATAAATCACAAGAGGAAATCAATGACATTGATCCCATGGATACCGACCTACTTGAGGCTTCTAGCATACCATTGACTGGAGGCCATTTCCCTCTGGGATAACTAGGGTTGGGGGGGTTAACGTCCTTCAAAGCTAGCAAAGTGGCAGACCTAGACTCTTTCATATTTGACAGGGCCCAGGGCAAGATTGTACAACGAACTGTAAGAACATTTACCATTTCAGGTGCTCAACCAGTTACAGAAACCACAGAAAGAACAATAGTCACAAACACTAGCGAGGATCCTATAGCTATGGCTTTCGCTAGTGTAGCATTTACAATGGCCACGGAGAAAAATATCAGAGACTATACCAAAGAAATAAGAGAATACAAGGCTCGAAACGCGGCCCTGGAGGAAGAAAATAGATGTTATAAATAGGAAAGGAACAATGTCACAGAGCATAAAACATGTGCTAATGAAGTACACAAAGAATTCTATGATATGACAAAGTAAGTATATCCTTGTCTACAGGAATTCCAAGACATAGCTGCTCGAATTTTGTCATTATCTGATTAGGTTAAGAAGAAGAACATCGACCTGACAGGAGTGCGCATCACCATCGATGATCTAAATAGGTGGCCTCAAGAACATCCAGATGCACCCCCAAAAGTTCCAAGGACGATCGAAGAGGAACATCAAATGAACTATACAGCCATTGCAAGGGCCCAAAGCACTGGAATTAAGTTGGAGCAAGACATAGAATACACCATTGGCACTTGCAAACAGCTTTACTTGTTGGCAAATAAATTGATTGAAAAATTCAGGCTGTCCAAAATCGGGGATTTGGAAAATCCAAGGCCAACAGAGAAAGTCTTTGAAGAATTAGAAGAGACCATGAATGCTAGGGAAATCTCCATAAGCATAACTCAAAGAGTAACCCAAGGAACTTTAAAAGAACATATTGTTGAGCCAGCAAGAGAACATCATATGTTAATTTCTTACTTTGCTACTTTGAAAAAAGACATGAAGACTGTAGTTCAGAAAACAACCGATTATTCAATTACATTAGAAAGTTTTCTTTTTAGGAGAATTGAAATGATCTCCTCTTATCATAAGATTTGGATTGCCTATCTACAAAATCAAGGCTAGGGAGGAGAATAAATTTTCAAATTTGTAATGTATTGTATAAAGTATTGTGCTAATGTATTATAAAGATGATTAGCTATATACCTAAGAGCACTCGACAAAAAGGGCTCTTACTTTTTGTAATTTTGGAGAACTACGTACTGAAATTTTAATGAAAAGAAGACCATGGGGCTATTTTTGTAGGGGAAGTGAGTTAGCGTTGTGTGATGTACTCGTTGAACTATTTCTAGTTTGTGTTTTGCCATCTTCACTACTGTAAAGTTATATTATCCATATGACAAAATATTCTTTTGTGAGTTTCCATGGCTTTACTTAG
>ML797622.1:140545-165044 GCA_009831015.1 Picea engelmannii | reverse complement strand
AAAAAATGCATCTCATATATTATTCAGGTCATTTGTACTTCATTATAGGGGAAAAATAGTATTAAACTACGGGACATGAGAAGCACTCATCTTTAATGCTAAAACTTTATACTGCAATGATAAGTAAAAGGTATAAAAACTGCATGTTCACATAAAAATAAATACAAGATATAGTGGAGAGAATAATACATGTCATATATTACTAATAATGTTGCATACTGCAGCTATACATCACAGGGGTATCTTGAGGTAGGCAGGTTGCGAGAAGTTCGCACTGAACTGAACACCAGGGTGCGAACTTCAGTGATTCTCGTAGGCTACAGTAATCAAGCAAATTTTGGAAAAATGACAGAACTTTTGAGGGAACTTCTGGATCCAGGGAGTCTGTGAGGATATCCTCGAGACTCAGAGATTGATTGGGAATGAAAAAGGGTAGGTCAAGATAAATTGGCAAGGTAAAAACCACAAAAATGGGTTGTATCCCCAGTGGAGTCGCCAATTTTGTTATCGAATAAATCGGTAGGTTTGGACACTAACAGATCTCCCTAGATCCACATAGATCTAGAACAAAACAGGACATGACACGACTCTTTATCTAAGTTGCAGTCATTGAATCTACTACTAAGAAGGAATGAGTGACATACCTTTATATCGCTTCCTTAGGTCTCTGTTGTTCCCACTTCGCTCCGGTGCTCTTTTGAAATCAGGTCCAAGGCTACACAAACCAACTCGAGTGAAGATAACAAAGTATATTCAATGTCAGCCTATGCATATGATCAAGGAGTTATGCAATAATATAAGAGTGATTTTATGGGAAAGGGACATGCCGCTGTATTATATTAAATGAAACTAGAAGATACAACTAGATCGCCTTGATGCCGCCAGCTTCCTTTCAGTGACCCTTGGTTCCAACACACACACTTGCTCTACATTTGCATGAAGAAGATCCAATACAACTTAATAGACCAAATAGATTCTTCAAGCTTCTATCCAAGCATATTTCTTCACACAATTCTTTCACCAATTCTTCATTCAATCTTGCTTCACCTTTTCCATGAGAAACCTTGCAATATATAGGAGAAGGAGGGATGGTTACATAGATGAGGATGATCCTACTAAATCTGAGAAGTCAGTAGGATGCCAACCATGCGAATGCCAACTCATTTTCTAGAAGATTCTCTTCTAGAAGCTACGTGACCTCTTCTCTTTTACAAGATTTGAAACAGGTTCGCACCCTACCTATAGAGAAGAATGCGAATAGTTCGCACCCTAAGTATGGGTTGCCTGCGAGAATGAAGGATTTTCGCACCCTATAACATAGGCATCTTGCAAACTCATCTTAAAAATATGCTTTTTGGAAGAAGACAACAATCACTTTTCTCAAGCAAAAAGTCCTTGTGGGAGCCTGAATACATCACTTGTAGAGATATCACCAGAGTGACCAAAATAATGTGTAACAGAATGTCCCCCAAAGTATGAGGCTGAAACTTGTGATAGTTGAAGTACTTTGTAAAATGCGTGTGTGTGTCAGAAACAAGGAGCGCACCTAATTGTAAACCTGTAAACAACCAAGCATTTGCAGAATATAATACCAGTTCTGAGGTAGGCATTCCCATGCTCTGATCACAAATGAATGGAATCATAAATTTAGGTCATGGACACCAATCATACACCGTGGATCCATGTCGTCAAAATGCTACATAGCCACCAAGAATACACTGTGGATCTATGCGAGAAGACTTGAATTAAGACATAGCCATGTGACATACAAAGTGGATCTATGTGCCAATACGAATCATACATACTCCATCGCATCCTGGATAAAAAAGATGAGACCCAGGGTCTTCAATCCCATCACCTAAAAATACGAATCTAGCCATGCGATTACATGAGCTGAAGTCAAACATGGTAGAAACCACTTGATTACCTGTCATTGATGAAAACCGTTAACAAGTGCGATAGAATCACCATTGATGTCAATGAATCCCAAGGTATCAAAGTACAATCCGAATGAATGCGAATGAATGAGTTGAAGTCGAGCGCTTGGTGGAAACTCTCGATCAGGGATCAATGATGTGAAACCCCTGTCGAAAGCGAAGAGACCTGCCATTAAGGCATGTAGGTTCCAAGGTACTAAATGATTTCTAAGTCTCATTTCCGGATAATGAGTTGTAGTCGATGGAACAAGACTTGTCATAGGAGGGCCTTGATGTATCCCCAATCAATGACACGAAATAAGTAACAGATTTTGAGGGTGAAACAAAGTATGAATACGGGTTGAAACGGACACAGGGAAGGCTGACATAGTAAGAATGGACAACTGCAGATGGCCGACTCAATAGAGGGCTCATTCAAACTTCTCTTGAACATATGAATGACACGACCAAGGACTTGGTAGCACTGACTCAAAGACGACCCAAGATATGACCTTGTAGCAAGTCGAACGAGAGACAAATGGATTTCACAACCCCCTCGTTTGGACTTCGAAGTTGTTATATCTGCGAAAAACCACACTCACAAGGCTATTAGGGTATTAGGTTTTATAAACAAAGCAATAAAAATAATATAAAAAATGAATAAAAAATAGTAATAAGTGAATAAACATGGGTGAAAAGGACTTTTTACCATTTCATTGCCAAAAACTTGTCCAACATACCTCATTTTCCCCCAAATTTCTTTGCTTGATTTCGGGAGGCACAAACGACCATTCAACGAATGGTTGCAGCCAACGAGGTAATCTCTTGATTCTCCAACTTTTCCATGGTTTTTTTTTGGTTTTTATTGGCAATTTTTTGGGTTTTGAGTCCATTTTAGGGTCGGAACATTCTCCCAAGCATACTCGCAGGTGGGCTTCAGGGCACCTGCGAGAATCTTGCACTGTACAAAAGGTCCACCTGCGGGGGCCGAAAAATGGATTTTAAAGTAAGGTTTTGCTGAATAAAAATTATGCAAGAGATTAAAACAAGTTGTTGACTTCCCTCTCATGGCTCTATTGTAGGTGTTTGACCATCATGATGTTGGAATGGAGGGAAAGAGAACATGAGGAGGACAATGCCATTATCGGGAATGACCTGGGTACAGTCGTTGCCCTTCTGGACTGTGGGCTCTTGAATTTTTTCAGGATGCCGGGCATGAGAGCCCAACTCAGGTTGTTGGAATACCTGGTCCACATGTGGGACGTGGATCAATAGTTATTTCACGTGGGAGTCCATACACTAACACTAGATATCGAGGATATCTATTTTTTGACGGGGTTGTCACGACGTGGATACCATGCTACTTTGACCAGAGGTAGAGGCGGAAGACTCCCTATGAGCAAGTATGTTTGTCAGTATTGTGTTCCCGAGGCAGAGAGAAGCAAGGGTAAGGTTTCCATTTGGGGGGTCCAAGATCTGACCCTACATACCATCTTGTTTACTATTGCACGCATGGCTGGGAGCGCAGCTCCGCACATGGATCTCCAGAGCTATTTCCAATACGCCATAGACTGCACAGAGCCTCGGATTTTTAACTGGTCAGACACATTTTTAAAATGACACATGTGATCCAGGTGGATTTGAGAATGCTCAAAATTTGCTCGTCTCAAATGCTCTTGAAATGGATTCATTGCGTAGAGCTCAATGAGATATTTCCAATGGTTCAAGAATTGCCTCAAACAGACATTGTATGAGAAAGTTATGGTTTTTCAAATTTGATAAAACAAGGAAAAAATGACAAAAGGGGGGTGCCACATGGCACCATTGGAAGGGTGACACATGGCATTCATACAGGTCATACAGTGTTGATGTGGTAGGTACAATGGTAGCACATTCAGAAGATCGTACAGTGATATGGCGCATAGGTGGGCCAATCAACATTGGACACGTTGCATGATTGTATAGGTGGACAAATGAGGGACCGCGACGTGGCAGTCGAATAAAAAAATTTGCGAGCTCGAAGGATCAAACCTAGGTCTCGTGGGAATAAATCCAACAACCTCACCATTACACCATCGCTACGATTCTTAACCGCATATGGAATCAAATTTATTTAAGTTAGTTAAAGGTTTAGTTGGAGGAAAAATAGGATCGAGGGCATAGCCCTTGATCCCATGGTTGTTATATATTAATATGTCATAACCAAAGTTCACAGGGAAACAAACAAACAAACTGTATGCCAAACTTATCATATAGTTCCAACGAAGCACCAAAGGGGAAGAGGTCTATGGGGTTTGAACTTGTGACCTCCTCCCACACATGCCAACATTCTAACCGTTGCACCAAGGGTGCCTATTGTTAAGGGATTCCAACATTAATGTATTTAAGTTTTCCGATGCAATCTGGGCCACAGTTTAGGCCTACGTCCCCTTTTTAAACAATTTCCTAGACCGAGGAGGGGAGATATGGAAGTGTGTGCCAAGGTGCATCGAAATTCCTTCCCAGGGGGTATCAAGATTTTGAGTTTGCATTGTATAGCGTGCCAAAGGGTTCCTTGAGGAAAGTATAGGGTGTTTATACTCATTTTTTTTTTTCAGAATTTCGAGAGGAATTCAATGGTGCCCTATATTTTTGAGTTTGAGCAACTGATAAAAGGGTCATTGTAAAAACACAAGCATTTGAGAAATAAAGCAGTTTCTAAATTGGAAGTGGACCCGAAGACGTAGCCCAAGATGGGTGAACTCTGTTAAAAAACTTACAGTGTAATGTGATTGATTCTTGTTTTTCTATTTCACTCAATTTTCTTACAAGTTATTGGTCAGTTTCATGAGTTTAGATAAGTAAGTGAATTCATATTATTTGCAAATAGTCAAAGCGAACATATATTTTCAAATCAAGTTGGATGATTATGTGTACTTAAGAAATAAATTAACATCTAAGAATTTTCAAATCAACATGTTGACCATTGAAGGAATTACACATCTTCCTAATACTAGGATGTAGAAAGTATTAATAGACATACTAAAAAAAATTGTAATTTCAATTATGTGTGTGTGTGTGTGAATTGGGTTTAGTTTGGGTGGTTGGGAGGGTTGGTTATCCTCCCCACTTGGGTTCAATACCTGCAAGTGACATGTTGAGCTCATAACGAGTATATTGTTGTAATGGCTTCAAGCCATGTTGTTGATCGGCCTTGTGCCCTAAATATTCTAGGGTTTACCCTGGGTACCATCCTCGAAATGAGGGGAAGTACTTGGGGGTTTTCATTTCGAGGATGGTACCCAAGGTATATATATATATATATGGTCGACATTGGAATATTCTTTTTGATATTAATATTTTCTTTTCAATGACATGTGTCAACTACATGTTAAGCACGAAAGGAATCTTACCACTAAAATGTTGTAACTAACCATAAGAGTTTTTTACTTTAAATTCATTTATATGTATAAATCATTGAGGAATACATGAAAAGTTTATGTCAATCTGGTTTAGTTCAAATGGTTGGGAGGAATGATTGCTATCCTCCTTGTTGAGGTTCAATTGTTGCGAATGAAATGAGAGAAAGTTCTAAGGGGTTTTCCTCATCTAAAAATGTTGAACACAGAAGGTATGACACATCTGATATCTAGAAAGTGTGTCTATGCAATAAGAAAAGTTGTGACTTCCACTGTTAAATGACATGAAGTTGAGAGTGATGGAAATTGAGTGGAATGGAAAATATATGCTTTTGAGACCATAAATATTTTCAAGTTCCAAGGGGACTTATCTTTCTTTAATGGTTGTATGAAATTGGAAAATAGGATTACAAGGTTCACATGGAATATTAACATCTATATGGAAGACAAAGTTTTCTTAAAAAATGATTATTTAATGTCTTATGAATATGTATTTTTAATGTAACAAACATAAGATTTCTTTTACCTTCAAAATTGACTACTCAATGTCACATGGACATGGAGATGTATGTTTCATGCACCTTATATACGATATATTTAACTTAAAAATTATGAACGTATGGTGCAGAGTGATAGAGGTGTCATTCAACGAAAAGATATCTCAGTTTTTTACAATTCTCGGGGAAGATTTTTGGACACATTATGTCAAAAGATTCAATGATGGTCAACATGATTAAGGTAAATTTAATAAGGGACTTGCATTAATCAAGATATCTTCATGGGGAGGGGTATAGGGTGGTAGCTATTTGTGGGGAATAAAATTGTCCTGGGGGACATCCAGGCTTGATCGAGTCTCGCACAATCTTGGTAACAACATCCCACTCATGGGTAGATCATTCTTCCATCCAACATTCAACATTAAGGTTGGCCCTGGCCTAGGCTCAACCTAGGTTGAAAAAAAAAAGATCCTTTATACATGTAATTACGCATGTTTAAAAGAAAATTAGAAATACCAATACAATCCACAAGGACTAATTTTGATAACAAGTCTTCACCATTAGGTCTTGAGTAATAGGAATAAAAGGAGCTTGATTTAAATAATCCTATCATCTAGGCATACCAAAAACGCCCATCAGTAGGTCAAAGTTCCTAAGTTCATAGATGAGATAATTTTGTTGTTGGTAAGGTGGAATGCATGCTTTGACTTGAGATATGAACTAGTTTTGAAGATCATGGTGTGGGTGAAACTAGTAGAGTTCCTAAGGTCACATTTCCCAAGGTATTAGTTCCCAAGGTCATAGTTTTTGAGGTCAAATTTCCCAAGGTCATAGTTCCTTAGATCAAAATCCTTGATGTCATAGTTCCTCAATTCATATTTTGTGAGGTCAAAGTTCCTGAGGTCATAGTTCTCAAGGTCAAGTTTCATGAGGTCATATTTCTTGAGGTTAATGTTCTCAAGGTCATAGTTTCTAAGGTAAATTTTCTAGAGGTCATATTTCTAGAGGTCGAAGTTCCCAAGGTCAAATTTTTTGAGCTCATAGTTCCAAATGTCAAAATTCTCAAGGTCATAGTTCCTAAGGTCGGAGTTCTTTAGGTCAGAATTTACAAAATCCAGATTTTGTATATGCCCATTTACCGATGTTGGCTTCTGTATATGTGCACTTACACATATGCACATTTTTGGAAGTGGTTAGCTTCCATAAATGCACATATATGGAAGCCAACTTCCATAAATGCGCATTTATGGAAGCCAACTTCCATAAATGCGCATATACGGAAGCCACTTTCGTAAATGCACATATATGAAAGTCAACTTCCATAAATGTGCATGTATGGATGATGGATTCTGTATATGCGCATTTATGGAAGATGACCACTTTCATAAATGTACATTTATGGAATCTGACCACTTCCATATATGTGCATATACAGAAGCCAAATTCTGTATATGCACATATACATAAGCCATTTCCATAAATGTTCATTTACGAAAGTGGACTTCCATAAATGCATATTTACGGAAGGCATCTTCCGTATATGTGCATTTACAAAAGCTAGTCACTTTTGTATTTTTGAATTTATGGAGGTTGGATTCCATATATGCACATATAAAGAATCCAACTTATGTAAATGCACATTTACGGAAGCCAACTTCCGTAGATGCACATTTAGAGAGGTTGGCTTCTATAGATGTGCATAATGAAAGTGCACATATATGGAATCCAACTTTCGTAAATACACATTTACGAAATCCAACTTTCATAAATGATCATTTACAGAAGGTGATCACTTCCATAAATGCACATATATGGAAGTGCGCCCATAAATACACATATATAAAAGTATGCATATACAAAAGCTGCCTTCTATAAAATAAAAATAATATTCATAAATTTTAAAATTGTTCATATTCATAAAATCCTCTTTATATTTATATTTATATTTAAAATAAAAATAAAAATAATATTCATAAATTTTAAATAAAAACAATATTTATAAATTTTAAATAAAAATAAGATGTTTTTTAAAAACCTATATTTTACCTTATATTATTTTTTTAAATCATATTTTAATTTACAAATGAAGAACTATAATTCACATTTCAAAATTATAAAGAGACTAACGCTATGGAAAGGTTGCATTTTTATAAAAGAGATTGTTTTTAAAAAATGAAATTAAGACTATGAAAATGTTACATTTTCATAAAATAGATTATTTCAAGAAATGAAAAAATTAAGGTTATGAAACATTTTCATAAAAGAGACTATTTCAAGAAATGAAATTAAGGCTATGAAAGGGTTACATTTTTATAAAATAAACTATTTAAAAAAATGAATTTAAGTGGTTAAGAAAAACCTTTACCATTATTATTGTGCAATTTAATGAGTTTTATATTTTCAAGGGAATTTTAAAATTAAGATTACCCATCTCAATTATACTATATTGGATTAGAGTATTATTTCATTTTCAAATTTTCCTAATTACATTAAATTTAAAAAAAAAATCACTAACATATTAATATAATAATATAGAAATATGAATATATTTTCAAATGGGACTATAAATTTCATTTATACTAATGGATTATATGGTTTTTTCATTTTCAAAAAATTTTAGTTTAATTTTAAATAATAATATCAATTAAAAAAATAAATCAATAATATAATAATATATTTTTTAATTACTAATATTTTTATGATTATTATATTTATACTAATGGATTATATGGTTTTTTCATTTTCAAAATATTTTAGTTTAATTTTAAATAATAATATCAATTAAAAAAATAAATCAATAATATAATAATATATTTTTTAATTACTAATATTTTTATGATTATTGATGTGGTCATCGACTTTTTTTTCAATGAATCAACTCACTAGATCAACTATAAAAATATATAATAATATGAGTAAAATTTAATTAATTGAACTATCACTATAAGATATTTTTGAGCAAACTTTACGTTATAGTTTAAAATTCAATGGAGTCACCTAAGTTTATCCACCATTATTGTAATTTATTTTTGATTTGAGAAGAGCCAGAATCCGAGAATCCCACAAAGATATTGCCACAATACCTTGTATTTTCCCTTCCCTTTCTCTGCATCTTGCATTATATTAAGAGCCATAGTCACCTTCTATTTATTAATAAGTTCATCTTTAAACCTAAAAGTTGATTGGGGAAGTTCCTCTTCCCATTCCTTTCAGTAATACACCAACTCCTCCTTAGTGGTCTCCCCTCATTATTGTGAAAGAGTTTATATATGTATTTTAAATATTTTTAAATAATAATTATTATTATTTTTTAATTTTTATTTAAATATTAATAAAATTTAAAATTATATTCGAATTTAATATCTTTTAAGATTTATATTTGGAGAGAAAAAGTAAAAATAATATTAAATTCTAAATGTAAAATTAGTTCTTGAGTAAGATTTAAAATAGCTTCTAAATCTTGAGTAAGATTTAAAATAGCTTTTAATTTTTTAAGAACTTGTCTTAACAACCTAAGACTTACTAGTATTTGGTAGGAGTAAGTCTACCCATTATGCACCATCAACAAATCATTTCATTTCAAATTGTGTATAACTAAAATTTCAAAATTAAAAATAAATAAATTGTAGGTTAAAATTTAGAGAATTCACTTCATTATTAACATTAGACCATCACCAAAACACTTTTAATAGTTTTCTTATTTTTTAATAATGGTTAAAATTAAAATTATAAATGAAAATATTTAATGATTAATAATACTAATAGTTTCTTGTATTCTAATATTCCAAAATAATAAATAAATTTCTAAAAATAATAATACTTTTAATTTCTTGTATTCTAACAATTATTGTGAAAATGTAAAAACATGGGTTTTAAAAGTTAGGTAAATTGGTTAAAAGCTGAAACAATTTAAAGATCGTATATCACATGTCAAAAATCAATGGAGAGAAATTATTGAGTTGTCATCAATCCTAATATTCCAAAGATCCCACAACATTTTTTTAAAATATATTTATGATCATATAGATTATTAATAATCATTTTGAAGAAAAAATATCCATTAAATTAACAAATATTTATACAAATATGTAAATATTAAATTTTTATAAATTTATAATTAATTTAGCATATGGAAAACCCTACCAGCGTCAGTTCTTGGTTGTTTTTTCTTTTCCATTGCCGCCGATAGTTTATCCTTTGGAACCCTTGGTCTTGAAGTATTGGACACGGTCACATATGTGCACTGCCTCTTGTCAGCACAATCGTTTGCGCAGTCACTCGAAATGTTTGCAACAACAATAATCAGAAAACCAATTAATTCACTTCCAAGTTTTCAAATTCTGCCTCAGCTTTTCAAACTCTGCTCGCCGACCCATATAACAGGCACATGAGAGAAACCATCATCTCACCCAACCATATAGCAGGCACATGAGGAGGGAAACCGGTTCAAATTTCAAATTTCAAATTTGAAGTTCGATGGGATGAATCACTTATGGAACTTACAGAGTGTAATGAGAGTGGGGGTGGAGCAATATTAGAGTAAATGACAGAGTGTTTAATGCTATGCAGGTTTGTGGGTATTGGGTCAGACTGCAACCATCCGCAAATAGCGAGAGTCATGCAAACGGAAATGACATTTGGATTTTGAACTGACGCAAAATGGTTGCAGGGAAGGAGGTCAGAAAAGGTGCATTAGGGAAAGGAGGTCGGAAAATTTACATGAATGCATGGCATCCATCCTAATGTTAGTTAGCTTGCATTGGAACCATGCACTAAGTCAATGATTGGCTTAGTGTATGGTGGATAATTCTTTCTGTCCCTTATGACTACTTGGTTGTCCTGTTCTCCAAGCATGTGAGACAATCGCCTACCGGAACTAGTGACGGAAAGTTGTCGTCGTCAAAGGGTCAAGTCTTTGGCCTTTTAGCCTATGCGCTCTGGTGCCAGCCTATGCGCTCTCGTGCCAAAGTCTTGGAAGCCACCAATACATGCTAAGGCCATAAGCTAAAGCTTCTACTAAATGGAACCCGATGGGACGTCTCCGGCACCTGAATCCCATCCAGTAGAACACCCATCCGGCCGTCAACAAAAATACCCATCCACAACACCCCCTTTCCGCCCCTCCTCAGCGCCTAGTCCTGTCACTGTAGTGCAGTTGGACGCAGTGATCAAAATTCAACACATCACAACCCAGCAAAGAGAGTCCAACACGTCCTAGAAGTGCTATTAAATAATTCCACGTCGAAAAAAAGAAAAAAAAAATGAAAATTATTTCCGAAATGTTAAAAAGAACTTAAAATTTCCTAAGAAGGGTAATATTTTAAATTGTCTGGCATTAAAATTAGTTGATAGAATTAATGTGCTTTCGAATCACGATACAAAACCTTTTTTCCTCTTCGTAGTGCTTAAATCTCCAATGTCCATTACGTTTTTTCTGGAGTCTCTTGTCTTGTTTCCAAATTTCCAATTGCAACCATTTCCCCGGCATTACGCCATTGCTCAAAAGTTATAAGTTTTTTTTAGGTTTTTTGTGGAACCTTTGATCCATTTTCCAGATTTCTACTTTCAACCATTTCTCCCAGATTCACTATACCCATGGGCCAAGACACCACTACTTGGAAGTTGGATGTTTTAGTAAAAATGGCATTCGGAGTTTAGAACGAGAGGACAACTTCGCTAAACAACAAAGCCAAGGTCTGAGCCAAGGTCTGATTTGTAGTATCTTCAAGTTTGCAATTGAGGTTTCAAGTTTGTTTGTGAAATTTCTATTGAAATTAACATAGGGTTTCAACTTTATTTCCCGTTAATTTGATTGCACTATCATATTGAAATTAACATAGGGTTTCTTTCCCGTTAATTATATTGCACTGTCATGAGTCAGAGCTTATCAAATTCGAGGTATTTTATGGTATTAGATATTCCCAAGGGAACACATCCCTTACGACCTTCTATATATAGAAAATCTACCATTGTAACCAGCCAATGTAACGAAAACAAAACACAGTATTATCCATCACTATCGCTACAAGAATACATCATATTGGTGTAAACTGTTTTTTCCCTCAGCACAAATCTAACCTGGGCTTCTTGTATTCAACAAAACCGCCTCTCCTTGGCTCTTTGAAAATCTTGATCTTGGACTAGTCTCTCAAATCCTCCAAGCTAATATATTGTTGCTTCACCAGTCTGTTGAACTCACTGGGATTGTGGATCTAGACGTATGGATGGAAACTCTCATTGTAGTAGAAAGCAGTAACGTTGTGGCTTCTTGAAGATGCATATGACATGTAGATATTTCTGCAATCCAAAGTCTTTCCTTTTCCTGCTCTCACAGTGTACGCATTCTTTACAGTGGATCCCACTCTTATCTGCAAATCGATGGGTTTCTCTGTAAGGTTCCTCACCTTCATCTTCAGTCCCCCGAGTATATACACGCACATAAACGTCATTGCACATACTCTACTTATTGCCTTAAAAATATATCTCACCTTATACGCACTTTTGGTTGATGGTTATTCACCCAGACGCTGAAAAACCCTAGTACGCTAGAGCCCAAATGGAGAAAACAGATACCCAGTTGAAGAGAGCAGATAATATGATTTAAATCCAGAAGAATATATGGATGGAAATCAATGGCCGCCACTTTTGAATATAATTTTGTCAAAAAGATGATCAGTCAAGGGAAACAAAAAGATCCGAGAGAGCTCGTTTCGTGAAAGAAAAGGTCACCGCCCATATTTATTAAGAGATTTCCATATGGATTATGTTCGTTGCTTGGCTTGTAGGCTGAGACTACCTGCATTATTTTGTTTCACGTTAAAAATATGAACACACAACCCTAAAAATTCTTTGCCCATAAACATGTCATAAACATGAAAACAAAACCCAGAACACTCTGGAATGAATCCATTTTACCTGCGCGTAATTGAGGAGGAGCTTCACATCACATGAATTGCTCACCTGTAAAAACTGGTCAATATGGGGACCAAGACGCCTTCTAACTGAATCCAACATAGCACATTCCTCCTGTAAACTGAGCAACTTCGTTCCTTGCCTCACCTCACGAGAACAGACAAGTTTTGTAAATGAATGAGATGAGTAATAGAAAAACAGGAGGTTTTTAAGTCATGTGGGGACTTAAACTTTTCCATTCACCTGGTCCCTCCTCTAGCTGATCGAGAAGCCGAAGATGTGGGAGAAAGGTTTGATCGAACCTCTGTGAGCCGCACTTACTTACAAGCAAGTAGTAAACCATTATCTCTAGTGTGAGGGTGGAGCGTGTCAATATTCCTTCATTTAAGAGAGAAACACCACCCCATTACTTTACTTTGACCCCGAGAGGTTTAGTTGTAACTTAGTGGTATTACTACTATATTATAGAGAGCACTAAACAACTTATTCTATTGGGGGGCATGCAGAAGTGAGTCTCGAATTTCTTTGTCAAGTTGTTTACTATATACAGTGCGAACTCGTGGGAGTGAATTATAAAAATAGATAGGGAAGGATTAAATCAGGTCCCTTTCGTTATGCATCTAGCATTCCCCAATTTCTCTATCCTAAGAGGCAATTAGCTCGTTATATGGATGGCATGTTCTTTGCAAGGCAATGTAGAAAGGGTTCTTTGGCAGAGATTGTGAGGAATTGCTGATTAAATTTGTATGAGAACATTGTAAATGAACCAGAGAGCCATACTGAATTGTAACCTACAAAATTTGTTAAAAGAATCACAAAGAAGGAATAAATGCATTTTCTTGATTTCTTTCTAGTTTCCTAGATGATAGAATGCCATTGAAGGTTGCCAGAACTTTATATTCAACTTGATTTTGTAAGTTCAGAACCATGAAATATAGTTGGTTGTAGTTTTGTGGTTAAGGTTGTTTTATCTCATTTAATTGGCTTCTGTGTTTTGTTGGATCTAAGTTGTCCTGAAACCTACCTTAAAGTGGCTGAAATTGCTCTTTTCAACATTCGGTCCATATCAATGAATAGATAAAAAAAACCTCTAAAATTGATGTCTAAGTTTGTCTGTTTTTCCTTACAACTCTAGCAACAAGAAGGAAAATAAAAAAATTTGGTATGAATTCTTAATTATGTTATTTTATTTCAGTAAAACATATCAAGGCTTAGCTTTGACAATATTAGAATTTTTCTTTTTTTTCTTTTTGTGTCCGTAGGAATAATTTTTTTTCATCCAATGTGTTTTGGTTCCAAACTAAACTTAATTAGTCTGAAGATACTTTTCCAGATATAAGACACCATATTTACAACAAAACGATGTAATAAAAAGCTCCAAGTATGGATTGTTAAAAGAGTTCAAACATATATGTTAGTGTCTATAGTTATTCAGTTATAGTCTCATTAATTTTGATTCACAAATGGTTTTTATTGGAGGTTAGACAATTTAAATTTCATGATCTTTTCCCGTTTAGCTACACTACATTAGCCATATAATCACTGATACAAAAGAGTTGCAAAAAGTTACAACCATTATAGAGTTTGTTCAAAAAGGGGGGTTCTCCTTTTATCTACATGGGTATTTAGCAACCCCCAAAATACAATATGCAGTGCTTCTAAAAACCACTGAATGTAAGATAAAAATGACAAATATGAACAATAGGACATGTACAATACTCACATATAAAGCTATCCCAAAAACTCGAAGCATTTTAAACAACTATCAAGGAATGACACATTTATTGCAATCCTCAATGTTAACATGCCATTTTGCTCTCTGGTTAAAATTTTACTAACTGTGATAAACATATTTACAAAGTATTTATAGTTGAGAATTAGGTGCTCAAAGACAACTTCAAAAGGATTCTGACTCTTAATATAGGAAATAGAATAATAGAAGGTCTGTGCATTGCCAATGCCAAAAACGTTACTACTAGGAATATGCTCATCTAAACTAGAGGCTATATAGAACTAAAAAAAATAGACCTTTACTAAAAGGACTCAACCTATGACTGATTATATATTACAACCAACTAATCAATACTTTCTCCTTCTTTTCCCCAGTATGGCCTCTCCTTGTTGCTACCAGGGGGAGCCACAAAGTTGCATCCTCTCCAACTCTCATCCCCGGGTTATGGAGGTAATATCAACAACAACCTATATGACCTTTGTTACAGTAAAAAAAAATGTGTTCAATAAAATGTCTATGTTGTTACTTCCAGCTAAATGTTCCTTCAACAACAAATTCACCCTACCTCCAATATACCATCATCAATTAATTGCTACCTAGCCCTTAGAGTTGCTTGGTTGCATCTTTTCAAGTGTATTTCAGCTGAGACTTCCTTGTGGCACCGGGATTGCTATGAGTGAAATCATAAGTGTCTAGACCATGATAACTGAAAATTTTGTAAGGGATTGGTGTAGACCTCCCAAGAGAATGCAGGTGCCTAATAAGCCTAGAATTACATTTCAACCCTGAGCTTCCCTAGATTAAACAAAAAAGTAAAAAATTATGTCCTACCTGCTTGCATCTATCTTATAGATGCACAATTCTTCTAGTACAAGGGGTTTTTGCTGGAACAAAGGGTACAAACTTTACTAACCCTTTCCCTTTGGCCAAAACTACCGTGTTGTCTTTGGGATCATTCTCTTGAACGCTCATCATGGAATTAAATTGCAGAGAACCATGGGCATATATGTAGGGGTCTTATGAGGAGAAGCAAGATTAGGCTCATGTTTAAATAACGGGGTTTTACCTTTCAAGGGAATGGCGTGAGATAAAATCTAGCATTAGAAGTATACTTAAGGTCAAACAACTATCCTCCCTCAACTTTGGCTTTGTGAGCATATTGTTATCCAAGATTTTGATAGGAGAAATGCTCAATTTCTTTAGCTGAAGAAAGCATGTTTGGGATCAAGTTCGGCACTAGGAGGACCAAGTTTTTTGGCTGATTGAAGAAATAAATGTGGAAGATTAACATAAATGTTGCATGTAACATACAAAAATGTGTGGTTGAGCAGTGAAATAAAAGTAATATGGAGCATAAAAGCTCAAGATTACAGATTTACCCAATTTATTCGAGAATTGATAAAAATATATCTAAGAAGATAAATAATGAGGAGGGGGCTTGGGATTTTACTTAATAGTGACCTTTCACATAAATTTGTGTCTTTATTTATTTATGTGATGTACCTTTTAATAATTATTTTTATATACCAAGTTCTATAGTTTAGGTATATTTTATGAATTATGTATATTTAATATGCATAACATTGCCTTCCTCTTTTAAAAATTCTTTGTCCTCAAAGAAATTCTAGATGATTGTGTCTTCCATTGTGGAGAGTCGTCTTGATCTTGGATTGTTGAATATTTGTAAGGTTTGTTTTGTAGCAAAATAATGAGATTTGTGAGTTGTTTTAGTGAATGATGCAAGTTCATTGACCCATATAATTTTCAGTTCTTCCCTTTCCATTTGAAGTCCATACATTGTTCTTAGAGGTTTGTGGAATAGGTGCCTAGCTGCATCAACCATTCTACTCCTAATACCATGTCCATCCCATTAAGTGGTGGAGTGTAACACCTAGTTTGTACTTCCAAGCTTTGAAACAGTATAGAGACTTTATGGCACCTTTCTATTCCTTTGACTTGTTGACTATCAACGATCTTGACAATGAGATCTTTCATAGATTACACAAAAAGTTTTAGTTGTTTGGTGACATTGATATCTATGAAATTGTGTACTTCCAAAGTCTAAAGGATAGTGATATTTTTATTCTTTAAGCTTCCCTTGAGTTTTAAAGTCCTTGGTTCCATTTTTACTATAATTGTTGCAAGTGATATTGTGGGTTGTTCATTTTGAATGCTCAGGTTTTTACCATCGTTTCTTAGAAGAGGTGGGGTATACTTTACTATAGATGGTTGCAATTCTTCCTTTTGGATTATAACTTCATCATGGACCTTTGATTCTTCTTCCTTACATGTTTTCCTAATGCACGTGATTGAGGATAATGACACCTTTCATGAATTTTCATCCACGTCAAAGTCTAACATGTATTTTTCAGTGGAAACCTCTACTTCTTTCCCATCTTTAATTTTGCAATGATATAAGTGATTGGATTCACATCTATGACCTGGAGCCCAATTCTTACTACATATTACACAATTATTTTCTTTCATTTTTCCTTCTTCACCACAATTGCTACTAGAGGTGTCTAATTATCTTTCATCTTCATATCCATTTCACCCCTCTCCCATTCAAGCCCGAAGAAAGAAGGAAATTCGTACTAAAAAATGATTTATACCAAACCTTAACTAGCCATTAATAAGGAATTCAGTCAGATGTGGTTGTCTATTCTATATATGGAAGGAAAAGCAAAGAAGAATATGGAATGTCAATTGATGAGAATTGCTTCTAATGGCTTCCATGAGTAATCTTCATATAGCTATCTAAGGATAGTGGTACACAATCTCCATATTAAGGAATTCAAGTTGCTAATATACCCAAAATACTTGCTATAATATGATGAGAAGTTATTCCTCCTAGAACAAAGGGATCAAAACCTTTAGCTCCCCATGTTGGATCCACTGGTTGTATTTTTCTAGTTTGTCTATAAGGATTAGACACCCATATCCCAGGACCATACAAACCTGTTACATTAAATGTTCCAAATCTTAAACAAACTACTCACGAGAGGAATACATGAATTCCAAATATTTTTGGCAAATATAACAAAGTTTTCTAATATGTTCATCACATAATATTTTTAGATCCCAATATACCCAATGTGAGATAGCTGCCAAAAAACACAGGCTAGAAAACATGATATGTGCCCCAACCACACCTTCATAACTCCAAATACTAGGATTAATGACAATTTCTCCGATGATGCTCCATCCATTCCATGAATCCTTTATTCCCAAACAAGTAAAAAAAGGTATAATGAACATACCTTGTGTCCACATTGGATCAAGAACATGATCAGAGGGATAAAAAACTGCTAATTCGTGTCCTTAATTGTTTCAGCATGTCCACTAAGATTGTGTTGTTTGAGAAGTGTCCTTAACTGCAAACAATGACTTCCTTATGTTGCCATGTTTGATTGCAAGATTCTTAGAAATGAAAGTAGTGGTTAATGAACATTTGAATATTTGTTGCACGGAACTCCTAAACTATTTATTGACATTATAAACATTTCAAGATCCACACCGATAAGCCATTTTGTTACTAAAAAATGGCAATTATAACATAATTACCATAGACATATGTCAAAGAAAAATAGAATATAGAAGATAAATATAGCTATCTATATATCCATGGCTCCCAAGAGACTGTTGTATGAAGTGTCCTTTAATAGCCAAGAGTCACTATTACTAAAAATCTGAATTGTGCAGATTTTTTGTTTGCTGAAAATATGATATATGTAGTTTCAATTGTAGTATTGAGTTTTGGTGGGTCAATTTTGACAGTTAAAGAAAACTAGGTTTGGAATAATGTTACTCATTGTAAAGAGACATACAAATGATTTTATTTCCATTTAATTTGTATTTTATATTCCCTATTTTTTTAATTGTGTATAGGTATAAGTTATTGAAAAATGTCACCTCTAGGCCGTCCTAAAAAGGATAAAAAACAACGTTCAATAGTTGATGCATTTGGTATTCCTCAATGGTCTAATCAACCATGCAACTCTGAAAATCAAGTATATAATCATCCATTTGAAGGCCATGAATCAGATAGTGCAGAACTTCTTGAAGAGGAACCTGTTATCACATGAGGTTGTCAAGGGTCGAATGCGATTGTTGTTAATACCTATGTCTGTACCCTTGTCTCATCTCTCTCTCTCTCTCTCTCTCTCTCTCTCTCTCTCTCTCTCTCTCTCTCTTCTGCACCACCAAGTCCTAGGATATTTCCCTCTGACTGATAAAGTCATTTTCCCCCTTTGTTGATGACCTGGTTTCCCTTGGTGTCTTGCCCGAGCAAGTCTCGACTTGAAGATTTTATGTTTTTCTCGAAGAAGGATGAGCACTCATCATCATGTTGTCTCGAATTACAGTTCATTTTGTTGCCTGAGCCCACAGCAAGTCATCCAAGTCCTTGTTCACACACGAAGCAACCATAGGTACAAGGTGCAACACTCAAAGCAACATATTGCGAGCTCGAAGCAAGCAAACAGGCAGGTTCATTTTTCAACGATAGAGATACCAGGAGCATTTCAGATCAACGACTCTAGGCCTTTCGGAATGTCAAAGTTGTGTGAGGTTTAAAGACCAGGTGGGAGCCCCAAAGTTGCAAATCAAGCACCACACGTCCTTCCAGATCGAACAATCATGATTTACTTCGGGAGTTTTGGTTTCCCCACTCCCGATTTCCTCTGAAATGATTTTTCCCAAAGTTGCAGATCAAGCGCCACGCGTCCTTCCAAATCGGACAGTCGTGATTTACTTTGAGAGTTATGGCTTTGGGAGTTTCGACTTCCCCACTCTCGATTTCTTCTGAAGTGCTTTTTCCCGAAGTTGCAGATCAAGCGCCACGCGTCCTTTACCATCAGACAATCATGATTTACTTCGGGAGTTCGAGCTTCGGAAGTTTCATCTTCCCCACTCTCGATTTCTTATGAAGTGATTTTGCCTGAAGTTGTAGATCAAGTGCCACACGTCCTTTGCCATTGGACGGTCATGTTTTAGTTTGGGAGTTCGGGCTTCGGGAGTTTCGGCTTCCCCACTCCTGATTTCTTCCGAAGTGCTTTTGCCCGAAGTTGCAGATCAAGCGCCACGCGTCCTTCGCCATCGGACGGTCATGATTTACTTCGGGAGTTCGTGCTTCGAGAGTTTCGGCTTCCCCACTCCCGATTTCCTCCGAAGTAGTTTCTCCTGGAGTCCACAGATCCCTATTGCGTGTCCTCCTCGGATCAACAATTGTCGTTCACTTCGGAGCTCCAACTCTACATGTAGACCGCCCTCGAGATTTGAAGTGCCAAAGTACATGGAAGTCATTAGTTTAGACATGTGGTGCTCTCATCAGTTATGACACCTGGCATCCAGCTGGCGCCAACACGTTTCTCTTCTCTTTTCATGACATGTCAACATAGTGACGTCAGACCACCACGTCAGATCATCCTCCGGGAAGTGTTCTTGTTCATCGCTAAAAGTAGCGCCATCTCCAAGCGCGGTTAGAATGATCCTAAATTTGATAGGCAGATAAGATTTAGCGGTGGCGCTAAATTTAACAGGTATGCCTAGATCGCAGATCACGACCAGATCAACGACCACGTTTCATTGCAAGGACTCAACATGCTCGAATGATAAAATTATTGAGCGGTCCCGCAATTTAAACCATGGTATAGAGAAAGAGATACGTGGTGGATTGGGGGCTCAAAAGCGGTGTGGGTCAAACCACCTTCAATGACCCCGCAATCACGTTCTTATAAAACGTCAAATCCAAGAGCAGTGTGTGGCCGCCCCCTAGGCATTAAGCCTCATTGTGATCCCGAGAAAAAGTAATTAATGAAAAAGGAGTGGTGGTTGAAACCTCGACTCGCTCCATAAATAGAAGGCATGGAGGGTCTATCCATGGAGACAAAACTGTCAACCCAAGGTACCCTTATGGATGGTTTTTCATGCGGGCCCATGTTGATCTGAGCTCACGTCTGACAGAAGGATGCATGCACAGTCTGACAGAAGAAGGCGCAGACGTAAGGTTTTGAATGGAATGGCCAGATCACACTCTTGGGAGTGGTGGACTCATCTGAGTATAAATCGATCAGTTCAATATTTTTTTATAGTCGTCAACTGGTTGAGCAGATCTCCCTACTATGTAATTTTTTATGCCAGAATTGTTCTCTGGTTATGTATATGATTTGAGACTTTCACATTAATAGAAGTCAGTTCCTTTCATCTTCTTGTGTAAACTGTGCTGAAACACCCGGGCATGGAGGATCCAGTCGAGTTGTTGTAGTTGCATGGTAATGGAGGTTTGATTATTATGCAATTGTGATATATTTAAGTATCTGAAACTTATGTTCAAGAGTGCTCTAGTGCCTGAGTTTTTCTTCACCAAGCTGCTTGAAAGTTGGATGCTCATGGCAGACTTGTCCACCTTTCTCACTAAGTCTTCCTTCTGCTCACCTTTAATCTTAAACCACTCAATGAAGTTAATGAGGACCTCATTTCCTTATGCATTGCTAGTTCAGTTCTTGTGTTAAAATTTCTTGTACTGAACTATGTCCATTTGACCTCCACTCATAAAACCAACATCCACCAAACATTTTGATGGGTATTGGGCTTATCCTCTCGCAATCTGAGGGTGACTCTCAATGCTAACATTCATGGCTTCGTTGTCGAGGAACATTGAAGACATTTCTCTGGCTTTGAATGAGAAATAAATTATGATTATGAAGGTGCATCAGAAATCAGTAACTTGAAGATTGCAACTTGCACCTGGCGACTCCACTGTTTCACTGGTGGCTCCCAAAAGCAGACACACGAGGTCTACTCCAAAACTGCCTTTGGCTACACTTGAATTTGACCCAGAAAAGATTATCAAGAAAGGAAAGACCTCTCCAGAAAGGCTTTCAACTGCTGTACCAGGTGATTCTGGTAATTTACAAACTTCTTTTGTTAAAACTCCAGTAGCTGCATCTAATTATCCTATTATACCATATGTTGGAGTTTCTAGAAGTTTAAATTTTGGAAGTTTTCATGTTGATTTATCCCCTCCTAGTCTTCATTTGGAAGGAGAAAGTTTTGAAACTCTTGTTTCCCCTGATGTCGTAAAGTGGTTTAGACCCAAGAGCTTAGAAGATTTTCCCACTTTGGGTTTTCTTACTCCTCCTCCTATCAAAGTTGTTTCATCTAAAGAGGGGGAAACTTATTTTCCTTTGAACCTTATACCATTATCCTCCAACACTCAGCCATTCCCTCTTTCTCCTATAAACACAGTTGCAGTCCTACCTGCCCAAACTCCATCTCCCCCATGTTCTCCTACAGTTCACATCTAAATGGCAAGTGCCAATCCCCCTAGAAGAAGAATGGATGCCATAGTGGCTTCTAGGTATTCCCCTCTGGTTTTACCTCAACCTGTGAATGCCCTCACAGTTGGATATTACCTCAAGTACATGTCCAAGTTTACAGGGGATGAAGACATAATTGCAGAAGAACACCTTTCAACTTTTTACAATTATGCAGATAATATTAATATTGGAGATGAAGATGTCTAGATGGGAGTTTTTGTATAGAGCCTTGATGGTGACGCTAGGAAATGGTTCAGGGGCCTAACTCTTGGATCTATTGATGGGATTGAGGCTCTGGATGATTCATTCTTAGGACATTGTGGGGATAAAAAAGATTTCCTTTATTATATTACAAAATTTGGGGCACTTAAGAGAGAAGAGGGGGAATTTGTTTTAGACTTCTCAAAGAGATTTAATAAGATGTACAATAAGATCCCCACTGAAATTAAGCCTACAGAAACCTTTGCCAAGATTACTAGTTATGTTAGTGCTTTTGACCCTAAGTTTTGCCTCCTATTGAGAGAAAGGAGAGCTACCTCCTTGGCTTATATGCAAGATGCAGCCCTTGAAGTAGAGTCCAATATATTGGTAGTTGAAAAAATTAGGAGTAAGGCTGATAGAGACAAAAGAAAGGGTAGGTCTGAAGCTTCAACCTCCAGTTCCTCTACTGCCGACCCTCAAGTGGATGAGTTGACAAAACTGGTGATCCAAAAATGGAAGGAATAATAAACAATTGTCTTATTTAGATGCTTAAAGTTGTTTAAAGAGTTTAGCTATTAATTAATCATGTAGTAAAAATAGAGATATGAACAACAACAAAAGAGATAAAGACAATAATAGCTTGATAACAGAGTTCACCAATGAGTGGCTACGTCTCCGAGCCCGCTTCCAAGTGAAGGACCTCTTTATTAATCTTCAAATGCTCAATTTCTTTACAATGGCTCCTCGCTGTTACATAGCATACTTCAGATCTGTTGTGCAAGACCTCCTTTCTTAGACGCATGTATGCTTCCTCAAACCCCTCTCACAAACATGACAGAAAGGCCTCTCAAAACGTGAGAAAAAGCCAAAATACATAAACTGCTCCTCCAATTCCTTGCATCAAAAAGTTCTCCTACAAGCTTCAAAAATCCTGGTTCTTATAGTTTTCAAGGCTCAGACGAGGAATCCTAAATTCCCTCCAGATCTAGCCTCTTTCTGGGATCAAATCCCACTCCAAATGGCCTAAAATCCTCAAAAAATCCATTTTCTGGGCATAATATCAGGCAAAAATCACCTTTGTAATGTTTAAAAACCACTTTGAAACCAAAAATGCAGAGTAGCCCCCAAGACAGGGCGCGTGCCCCCTTTACTAGGTCACATGGGGCCACATGGCCAAGTGCCAGTGCTCCAAGTGCTATGCTCCATCCCCCCTTAACTGTTAGCTCCTGGTTTTGGGGCGCCTTCCATGGGATCTGGGCTAATCTGCCCTTGGGTGCACCCATAATTAGCCCTTGGAAACGCTCATGTAATGAAACCACATGTTGGGTCTTAGCCCTAGCCCCCCTTGCACCCTCCTTTGGATATTTGACCCCAAAACTATAGGAAAGTGGGTTTTTTTTTATAAATTTGACGTTTGGCAGGTTGGTAATTGAACTTTTCCAAAGACTTGGAGCTAGCCATGGGTCAGAGGTTCGAATCCCATGGACCCCCAAATAATTTTTACATGCCAACCAGTAGTGAAGTGCCACGTGTCTTCCCATGTCTGGGCCATGTGGAACTTATTCATTTGCCAGTTGACCATTGACTTTTGTCATAGAAGAATCTGATTGTCGTGCGATATTTTTCACATCCAGAGTCTGTTTTGAGGAAATGAATATATGGCCGAAATCAGCGTGATGAGATGGTCGCAATGGAATTGGTTTCATCCAATTATAAGAACTTTGAGTTTTGAGCATTTTCTGAGCCTGGGGAGCCTCCTGGATCATTCCTCCCCACTTGGAAGCTTTTGGACCACCAAAAGTATGGTATCAATTGGTAACTAAGTGAGGATACTGTGTCCTCACCTTTTCGGTCTCCATCCACTTGGCCTGACTTGTATTTGTTCCCTTCAATCCCACTCAAAGATACTCCACATCACCCCTGCGAGAAGTTCAGACTCTTTTGTCCAATATGGTGTCTTCCTGCAACTCGTTCATATATTCAGGAGAAAAATCTTCGATGGTAGGAATCTGAACATTCTCTCCTTGATCCTCGATCATAGGAGTCTCATTTAATCTCAAGTTTTCCACATTTACAACTAAATAGATTTGCATATATGGAGGCAATTCTAATCGGAAAGTATTAGTACCAATCTTGTCTAAAATTCTGAAAGGACCATAACGAATTGGTTTAAGCTTTTTAACTTCACCTTGCATCCATTCCTTGCTGATGTATAACCAAACTTGATCTCCTGCTTTGAACTGATGATCAACTCGATGCATATCATGCCTTGCCTTGTACTTGGCCTGGCTTTTCTCCAACTGTTCCTGTACTGCCTGATGGATCAACTGGATACGTTCAATGAACTTTGTAGCCCTGTCCACATCACTATGTCCTCCTGTTGCAATGTCTTTTCCAAAGACAAAATCCAAAGGAGACTTTGGCAAGTACCCCAAACAAGTTTCAAATGGAGATCTCTGAGTAGAAGAATGTTTGGCTCGATTATACACATGTTGTACATAACACAGATGTTCATCCCAAAGCT
>ML797622.1:92218-140495 GCA_009831015.1 Picea engelmannii | reverse complement strand
TTCCAAAGACAAAATCCAAAGGAGACTTTGGCAAGTACCCCAAACAAGTTTCAAATGGAGATCTCTGAGTAGAAGAATGTTTGGCTCGATTATACACATGTTGTACATAACACAGATGTTCATCCCAAAGCTTAGGATGTTTGCTGCAATATGCCCAAAGTAGATGCACTACTGTCCTTTTCACCACCTCTGTCTGTCCATCTGTCTATGGATGAAATGATGTGCTCTTCTTTAACCTGGTGTCCATAAGTTCCCATAAGCTTGACCAAAATTTCCCCAGGAATCTGGAGTCTCGATTAGATACAATAGAAGTAGGTAAACCAAAATGAACCCATACATTTTCAAAGAACATTTGAGTTGTTTGTTCGGCTGTGACCTGTTTTTTACAAGGAATCAAGACACACATTTTTCTAAACCTATCCACAAGTACATACAGGTAATCATGACCTTTTCTAGACATAAGCAATCCCCCCACAAAATCCATAGATACACTTTCCCATGGTCTAGAAGGAATAGGAAGTGGAGTGTACAATCCTAGATTTTTGTTACTTGGTTTGCTTATTGCACACATAGTACATCCTTTTACATATTTAGACACATTTTCATGCATTCGAGGCCAATAACAAAATCTTTGTAACTGAGCAATTGTTTTATCTACTTCAAGATGCCCTGCTATAAGAGAAGTATGTGCTTCTCTGATGACATGGACTCTTTCACTTTCTGGAATACATAACTTGCCCAAATGATACAAGAGTTTGTCTTTAATATGATAATTTAGTTCTTCTGCTCTTTTACCATTACTTAAAGTTGCATAGACATCCTTAAAATCTTTATCCTCAACATATTGTTCAATATAACTTTCATGAGTGATTGAATTGTGCTTAAGGATTGTAGCAATTGTACTAGGAGGCCTAGATAACATATCATCAACTTTATTATGAATGCCCTTTTTATATTTGATGACCAAGTGAAATTGCTGTAAAAACCCCATCCATCTAAAATGCCTTGATTGTTGTAGCTTAGTTTGTGATTGCAGATACTGTAATGGTTGATGATCAATGTGTATTACTATTTCTTTACTCATTAAATAATGTTTCCATTTTTTAACACTTTGTACTAGAGCATAAAATTCTTTATCTTAGGTTGGATAGTTAATTACTGTTGTAGTGAAGGTCTCAGAATGATAGGATATGGGTTTTCTGTGCTGCATCAACACTGCCCCCATGGAATAGTCACTTGCATTGGTTTAAATTTCAAAAGACTATTGGAGATCTAGCAATGCCAGAACATGAGCTGTACTAATATTCATTTTCAAAGTATCGAAAGCCTTCTGTTGGCTTCCTCCCCACTGGAATCCCCTTTTCACACTTGTTAAAGCATGTAAAGGTGTTGCAATCATAGAGAAGTTTGCAATAAACTTCCTCCAATACTGTGTTGCTCCCATGAAGCTTCTTACTTCGGTTACATTCATAGGTGTTGGCCAATTTACAATAACCTCAACTTTTGAGGGATCAATCTTAAGATCTCCACCTCCTACAATGTAACCTAGATATACAAGAGATGTTTTTCCAAATTCACATTTTGACAATTTTACAAAAAGTTTCTCTCTTTGCAACACTAAAAGTATCTGCCTAACATGTTGGACATGCTCTTCCCTGGTCCTACTGAATATAAGAATATCATCTAAGTAGACTATTACAAATTCATCAATGAAAGGCCTGAATACATCATTCATAACTCTCATGAAAGTAGCAGGTGCATTAGTAAGCCCAAATGGCATCACTAACCATTCAAACAATCCTTGTTTTGTTTTAAAAGCAGTCTTCCATATATCTTGTTCAACAACCCTGATCTGATGGTAACCACTTCTTAAGTCTAACTTAGTGAAATAAACCGCATGTTTCAGTTGATCTAGTAAATCATCAATGCGAGGCAAAGGGTGACGATTTTTTACTGTGATTTTGTTCAAAGCTTGAAAATCCACGCACATGCGCCATGTGCCATCTTTCTTTGGCACTAGGATGATAGGTGACCCACATGGAGAAGCACTAGGTCTGATGACCCCTTGTTCAACCAACTCTTGTACCTGTTTCTTTATCTCTATATTTTCCAAGACTGATAACCTGTACATTCCAATGTTAGGAAGAGGAACATCCTGCTGCAATTGTATCTCATGTTCAACTTTTTGTTTTGGAGGCAATCCTTTCGGGACTTGAAATAACTCATCATAGTCAGAAACAATTCTAACTAATTCATCTTTTAACTTCGCATCACAATCTTTGAAAGTATCAATTCTGATAGTGTCTTTAGCTTTTACCACCACTAAGAGATATCGCTTACTGACATTTACAATCCTCTTCATCTGTCCTGAGTTGATTAGTGATAAATTCAATTTCTTTTGATGAGCCCTTACTATATATTATTTTCCATCTTTAGTTAATTGATATTTATTGCCTTCACGATAGAATATTGATTTTCTATCATACAAATATGGACTTCCAAGTACGATACCACATATATCTAGTGGAATTACATCCAACTCAACCTCATCTATGAACTGTGAATTAATTGCAAACTTTAGGACACATTGTCTTTCCAGCTGCAACTGATTATCATTATGAATCCATCCTAAGGGATATGGTTTCTTATGAGGTTTAGTGATTAATCCCAACTTTTTAACTATTTCTTATGATATCAAATTTACTTGTGAGCCACTGTCAAATAGAGTATCAATTTTTGTATGTTTGGAAATTACCCTTATATGAAAAAGTTATGTTCGTTTGACCTCATCAACTTCATTACCAACTTTTAAAGACTGAATTGAAGAACTTGTACTAGCTTCAGAATTTTTACCTTTGATTCCCGTGACTGTGACCTTTGTCTCATCTCCCGAATATGACCCCAAATCGACTTGAGCTGTTGCAGTGGTCTTTGGTTTTCCTTTATTCCCAAACTTTGCTGGTTTCAACTCTGGGTGAAGGATCCAACAACGATCCTCACTATGGCCTTCCTTCTTACAATGAGTACATGTAGGTTTCTCCTTCTTCATTGTATAAGTTTTCTTTTCTTTGAACTTCTCTTTACCCTTGCCTTTAAACTTTCCTTTAGTAGATTTGAATGGTTTTACAAAATCAACATTTACATTCTTGCCTCTAGATTCAAGATGAGTCGCTTGCACACACACCTCATCTAAACTAGTAGGATTAAACATAAGAATGGTATTTCGTAAATAACTATGCAAACCACCTATATACTTAAGCAATGTCTCTTGAGTATCCAATGATATTCCCAACAACAAAGATCTTTTGCGAAACTCCTGTGTATAACTTTGAACAATTTGTCCTTTTAACTGTCTAAAGTTCTGCCATGACATAATAGCTTGTTGCATGTAAGCTAGAGGATAAAATTGATTTCGTAAAGCGGATGTAAAATCAAGCCATGAAGAGAGAGTCTTACCAAACTTCTTAAAATCTTGTTTTGTCCTGTTTTCCCACCAAACAAGGGTGGTTCCTCCCATCTTGAGACTAGCAAGCTAGATCATAGTCTCTTCATCTATGATTCTTTGTATCCTGCAATACACTTCAATTTGTCTTATCCAATTATCTAACTTTTCTGCATTTAGTTCTCCGTCATACAAAGGCAACTCAAACTTAACATCAAGTTTTGAAAAAGGCATATTAGACTTATGCTTATGTGTTTGTTTTCTTATGGTAGATGTTGTAGATTGAGAACTAGCATTTGATGTAGAACTGGAAGAAGAAGCAGAAGATGGCGGTGAAGGTGTTGTAGGAGGAGGCTTTGAAGACTCTCCTTCCCCTTCACTTTTATCCTTCATTAAGATCTCTCCCAAGGCTGGTTTCTTTCTCTCCAAGAAATCCTCATACAACACTTTGACCATTTTAGACATGGAGAAAAGTGCATCTTCTAGTTTCTTGGTTCGTGGAGAAAGCTCTCCTTCTGAAGCCATTATTTTCTTCCTCAACAATCATTCTATCTTAGGAATGAATTCAGTCAATGATCCTTCTCCTTTCTGAGATTTGGATCTTGTAAGCATCCACCCTACACTTGTTAAACCTTCCAAAACAACCAAAGCTTTGATACCAATATACTTGATCCAAAAATGGAAGGAATAATAAACAATTGTCTTATTTAGATGCTTAAAGTTGTTTAAAGAGTTCAGCTATTAATTAATCATGCTGTAAAAACAAAGATATGAACAGCAACAAAAGAGATAAAGACAATAATAGCTTGATAACAGAGTTCACCAATGAGTGGCTACGTCTCCGGGCCTGCTTCCAAGTGAAGGACCTCTTTATTAATCTTCAAATGCTCAAGTTCTTTACAATGGCTCCTTGTTGTTACATAGCATACTTCAGATCTACTGTGTAAGACCTCCTTTCTCAGATGCATGTATGCTTCCTCAAACCCCTCTCACAAACATGACATAAAGGCTTCTCAAAACATGAGAAAAAGCCAAAATACATAAACTGCTCCTCCAATTCCTTGCATCAAAAAGTTCTCCTACAAGATTCAAAAAGCCTGGTTCTTATAGTTTTCAAGGCTCATATGAGGAATCCCAACTTCCCTCAAGATCTGGCCTCTTTCTGGGATCAAATCCCCCTTCAAATGGCCTAAAATCCTAAAAAAATCCATTTTTTGGGCATAATAACAGGCAAAAATCACCTCTGTAATGTTTAAAAACCACTTTGAAACCAAAAATGAAGAGTAGCCCCCAAGACAGGGCACACACCCCCTTTAACAGGTCACATGGGGCCACATGGCCAAGTGCCAGCGCTCCAAGTGCTATGCGTCAGCCCCCCTTAACTGTTAGCTCCTGGTTTTGGGGTGCCTTCCATGGGATCTGGGCTAATCTGCCCTTGGGTGCGCCCAGAATTAGCCATTGGATGCGCTCCTGTAATGAAACCACATGTTGGGGCTTATCCCTAGCCCCCTTGCGCCCTCCTTTGGATATTTGACCCCAAAACTATAGGAAAGTGGGTTTTTTTTTATAAATTTGACTTTTGGCAGATTGGTAATTGAACTTTTCCAAAGACTTGGAGCTAGCCATGGGTCAGAGGTTTGAATCCCATGGACCCCCAAATACTTTTTACATGCCAACCAGTAGTGAAGTGCCACGTGGCTTCCCATGTCTGGGCCATGTGGCACTTATTCATTTTCCAGTTGACCATTGACTTTTGCCATAGAAGAATCTGATTGTCGTGCGATATTTTTTACATCCAAAGTCTGTTTTGAGGAAATGAATATATGGACAGAATCAGTGCGACGAGACGTTCATGATGGAATTGGTTTCATCCAATTCTGAGAACTTTGATTTTTGAGCATTTTCTGAGCCTGGGGAGCCTCTTGGATCAACTGGTAAAATCACTTTCTGTAGAAATGGAGAAATTAAAATTTGAAGGAAGGCATAGCTATAGGAACCCCCAGAATGTTTATAATAGGGGCAACTTAAAAAGACCAAATAATTCCCCTTAGATCATCCAGAGAGATCAAAGAAATAGAGATAGGGATGATCAAAAAATCCAAGCCCCTCTACAAAATAACCTGGTTATTGATGAATAAGGAGAGGAAGAAGAAGTTGATCTTGAAATCCATTGTCCTGGTGACACCTCTTCATCTCCTCATCTAACCCAATCTGCATATGAAGGACCAGTGGCAATTCAAATAGATACAACCTAAGGACGAAGAAGAAAGAGGGAGAGCCTAAAATTTCTGATCAACCTACTTGAACAGTAAATCCTGCTAAGGATGTGGCAGCTAGAAACAAAGAAAAAGAGGAACAAAACCCCCAGGCAGTGGTTAAGATCCCTATCCCATAAGTGAAGGAGATTCTGAAGCCTCCCTCCTCTTTTAGCTTTGAGAATGAGATTCAAAAGATTAAAATCCCGGTACCTTTTTTAGAGCTAGTTAAGAATGAGGATTTCAAGAGGTACCTTTCCAAAATGTTGTAGCCTAAACCTTCATCTCATCCCACAAACTCAGTCAACCTCCAAGATGAAAAACCATTTGTCATACTAGGGCCTTTGTAGAGGATAGGGATGATTCCTCCCCTCCTTTATATACATCATTGAACATTCATGATAAAGTGTTGCACAATTGCTTGATGGATTCAGGGGCATTTCACAATCTTATGCCTAAGATTGTCATGGATGAACTTGGGTTGGAGGTTACAAAAACCTACCATGACATGTACTCATTTGATTCCAGGAAGGTGAAGTGCCTCAGGGTTATTAAAGACATGGTTGTTTCCTTTCCAATTACCAATGAAAAGTGTGGTCATGGATATTGTGGTGGTTGATGTTCCCCTAAGTTTGGGATGATCTAATCTAGATATTGGATCAAAAGACTAGGGGGAACTTTGAATATGGATCTTTCATATGCCATTATTCATGTGTTTGGGGGGGACATAGAAGGCTTTATAGGGAAGCACAACTTACTTACATCATTAGTGATGAAGCAAATCCGACCAATCATCCCATTTTTGAAGTTGATACTGATTTAGGAACCTGCATGCTACAACTCATTGATGCTCCTCAAAAACCTATTGACATAAAAAATCAACCCATCACCTCTTGTGAAGACCCTCCTCCCAATACCTTTGTTTGGAATTTTGTTTTTGATGGGGCCTCTTCTAGGGAAAGTGTTGGTGTTGGGGTAGTGTTCATTTCCCCTACCCAAGAGACCATATCTATGTTTTATAAGATTAAATTTGAAACAACAAACAATGTGGTAGAATATGAGGCTCTTGTCTTGGGTTTGAGAGTTGCCAAAGACATGAAAATTGAAGAACTAGCAGTGTTTGGATATGTCGAGTTAATTTTTCATCAAGTCAGAAATTTGTATCAGGCTAAGCAACCCAGGTTAAGGGCCTACAAAAATGAAGTCTAGGATATGATTGATAGTTTCTTCTTGGCTTTTAATATTTCATTTGTTCCAAGAGAGTAGAACACTATGGAAGATTCCTTAGCTGTCTCAGCAAGTAATTTCAAGGTCCCTTTGCCCCCCAAACTCAAGTATGATGTGGAAGTAAAGTATAGAGCCTCTATTGCTGACAATGTCAAACATTGGAAGGTCTTCGAGGATGATATTGAGATAAAAAAAAATTCTTGAGACTGTGGATGATTTTTCTGATTTGCATATTGATCAGGATCAGGACTCTGAAGAAATCCCTCATGCTGATGTTTTTCTTAATAAAATTGTTGACCATCATATTGTTCAGTTGCCTAGTAACCATATTCCAAAGGGACTAGTCCCTTTGGAGAGATTGTTTGACAGTAATGATGTTGTTGTAAAGGTTAAAGGTTCGACTGAAAATTCTTATGTGTCTGAATGCAATTTAGGAATAGAGGATGATCCCAAATATGTCAAATTATCTAGCAGATTGTCAAAGGAGAAAAGGGTTGAGTATGTCAATCTCTTGAAGGAGTTTTATGATGTGTTTGCCTCGAAATATGAAGATTTAAGGACATATGACACCAACATCATTGAGCATAAGATCCCTTTGAGAGAAGAGGCCAAACCTTTCAGGTAGAAACTTAGATAGATAAATCCCATGTTGTTTCCTATTATGGAAAAATAAGTGAAAAAGTTGTTGGATGCCCAGATCATCATCCCTTTGAGATATTCAGAATGGGTGGCTAACTTGGTGCCTGTGAGGAATAAAAATGGGGAAATCAGGTTATGTGTTGATTTCAAGAATTTGAACAGGAGCTCCAAAAAAGATAACTACCCCTTGCCAAAGGTGGAGCACATTTTGCAGAGAGTGACTGGTTCATCTAGGATGTTTATGATTGATGGCTTCTATGGCTACAATCATATCTTTGTTCTATCAGAAGACAGAGAGAAGACAACCTTCACTAATCCTTGGGGCACATTCATGTATGTTAAGATTCCCTTTGGATTGATGAATGCAAGAGAAACCTTCCAGCGAGCCATGGACATTGCCTTTATTAGGGAGAAAGACAAATTCGTAGTCATCTATCTGGATGACATTACAGTATTCTCAAGGTCCGATAAAGAGCATTATCATCATCTGAAGAAAGTCTTCCTGAAGTGCAAAAGGTTTGGTATCTCCCTCAATCCTAATAAATCTTTGTTTGTTATGAAGGAGGGAAAATTATTGGGGCATATTGTGTCAGCAGAAGGGGTAAGAATTGATCCAAACAGAGTAGAGGCCATCCATTCCTTATCTTTTCCCAGATCCAAGAAAGAGGTTCAATCTTTCTTGGGTAAAATCAATTTTCTAAGAAGATTCATTTCTAATTTTGCTGAGTTGGTTAAGCACATTACAACCATGATTAGAAAAGGAAGCGAGTTGAAATGGACTGTTGAGTCCATAAGTTATTTTGGCCAAATCAAAAGGGCATTGACTGAAGCACCTGTGCTCATCATCCCTGACTATTCTAAGGAATTTATGATATTTTCTTTTTCTTCATCTGATACCTTGGTTGTTGTTTTACTACAAAAAATATAGAGGGGTTAGAGCAGCCTATTTCCTTTTTCAGCAGAGCATGGAGGGATGCATAAATGAAGTATGATATCATGGAGAAGCATGCATATGCTTTGGTTGAAGCCCTCAAGGCTTTCAGAGTATACATTTTGCATTCAAGGATTGTTGCATATGTCCCTTCAGCCTCAGTAAAAGAGATATTGATCCAACCTGACATAGATGGGAAGAGAAGAAAATGGATTGCCAAAATTCTGGAGTTTGACCTGGAAATAAATCCCTCTAAATTGGTAAAAGGCCAAGGTTTAGCCAGGTTGTTGGCTGAATCAAACTGCAAGGCTTTAGGGTTTAATTTCATGAACGTAAACTCAAAAAATCAGAAAACTGAGATTGTTGATGAAGACTCTCATATTAGCCTGAACTTAGCAGTATGCACCTTGTATAAAGACATCATATATTTTCTGCAGAAGTTGAGGCATCTCGATGGTTTGAACAAAAACAAGGTGAGAGATTTGAAACTCAAAGGAATCAAATATTGTCTCATTGATTAGGTTTTGTACTAGAAGGATCCTCTGGGAGTTCTATTAAGATGTCTAGACCCACAGGAGGCCTAAAGAACTATAATTGATTTTCATGAAAGCTCATGTGGGGGACATCATTTCTGGAGGACCACAGCTTATAAAATCCTCAGAGCTGGGTATTTCTGGCCCAACCTTTTTATTGATTTTTGTGCAAATATTAGAGCTTGTGTCAAGTGTTAAAAGTTTGTTGGAAATATGCAGCTCAAATATTTTCCTTTGAAACCTGTAATGGTTTATGGACCTTTTCAGCAGTGGGGTCTTGACTCCATTCAAGAGATCCACCCAACCTCAAGTGGTCAACACGGGCGGATTTTGACTGCCATTGATTATTTTACCAAATGGATAGAAGCCATCCCTACAAGGAGTCCCCCCCACAAGGTAATCATAAGATTTCTTGAAGATATCATGTCCGGATTTAGTTGTCCAAGTAGGATTGTTAGAGATAATGTTGCCTCTTTCATAGTTGAACCATTAATTAATTTTTGTGAGCAGTATGGGATTACATTAATCCATTCTACTCCCTACTACCCTCAGGGAAATGGTTTAGCAGATTCCTCTAACAAGAGACTCATAAAGATCGTCAAGAAATTATTAGAAGACAACAAGAAAGCATGAGACTCAAAGCTGAATTTTTCCTTATGGGATGATAGAGTTACAACAAAAAGGTCACTTGGAATTTCACCTTTTCATCTTGTGTATGGGGTTGAGGCTATTTTTCCTACTCAACTCGCCTTGTCTGTGGAAATTTTCCTCCAGGACTACCAAGGAGAACCCGATGATATGGTCAAGAGGATACTGCAGCTGGTAGAAGTACAACAGACCAGGGAGCAGTTGCTTGATAAAGCGCAGGATCATCAACAGAAAATAAAATGAGCCTTTGACAAGAGGGCAAGCAAGGAATATTTTCAGCTGGGGGATCTGTTTCTCAAGTGTGATGCTCCCAAGAAAGACAAAGGAAAACATGGTAAATTTGAAGCCTTATGGATTGGTCCCTTCAAGATTTCTGAGGTATTTTCAAACAACACTTATAAATTACAAAACTTGGAGGATTCCGACGTTTTTGGTGGCCTTGTCAATGGGCACTTTATGAAAAAGTATTTTGTTTAAGTCGTGATCAACATTCCACCATTGTAATTACCACTTCCTTTTATTTATATTTTGAATAAGAGACTCCATAACCCAAAGCTAAGGCATTGAACCTGCACGTTCTTTGCAGCTCACATGGAGCATTCCATCCCTTGTGGAGCCAATGTTATCACATGAGGTTGTCAAGGGTCGTATGTGATTGTTGTTAATACCTATATCTGTACTCTTGTCTCATCTCTCTCTCTCTCTCTCTCTCTCTCTCTCTCTCTCTCTCTCTCTCTCTCTCTTCTGCACCACCAAGCCCTAGGATCTTTCCCTCTGACTGATAAAGTCATTTTCCCCCTTTGTTGACAACCTGGTTTCCCTTGGTGTCTTTCCCGACCAAGTCCCGACCCAAAGCTTTTATGTTTTTCTCGAAGAAGGACGAGCACTCATCATCATGTTGTCTCGAATTTCTGGTCATTTTGTTTCTTGAGCCCAAAGCAAGTCATCCAAGTCCTTGTTCACACAGGAAGCATCCATGGGCACAAGGCGCATCACTCAAAGTGATCTATTGTGGGCTCGAAGATAGCAGGAAGGTAGGTTCATTTTTCAACGACGGATATCCCAGGAGCATTTCAGATCAACAACTCTCGATCTTTCAGAATTTTAAAGTTGTGCGAGGTTTAAAGACCAAGTGGAAGCCCCAAAGTTGTAGATTAAGTGCCACATGTCCTTCCAGATCGGACGGTCATGATTTACTTCGGGAGTTCGGGCTTCGAGATTTTTGGCTTCCCCACTCTCGATTTCCTTCGAAGTTCTTTTGCCCGAAGTTGCAGATCATGTGCCACACGTCCTTCTAGATCAGACATTCATGATTTACTTTGGGAGTTCAAAAGACCTACATGGAGGAAGGTGGTGGATTGCGGTCTCAAAATCAGTGTGGGTCCAAACCGCCTTTGATGGCCCCACAATCACGTGCTTCTAAAACGTCAAATCCAAGAGCAATGCGTGGCCGCCCCCTAGGCATTAAGCCTCATTGCGATTATGAGAAAAACAAGTTAATGAAAAAGGAGTGGTGGTTGAAACCTCGACTCACTCCATAAATAGAAGGCATGGAGGGTCTGGACGTGGAGACAAAACTTTCAGCCCGAGGTACCCCTATGGACAGTTTTTCCTGTGGACCCATGTTGATTTGAGCTCGCGTCCGACAGAAGGATGCACGCACAGTCTGATAGAAGAGAGCGTCGACGTAAGGTTTTGAATGGAATGGCCAAATCACACTGCTAGGATTTGTGGACTGATCTGAGTATAAATCGATCAGTTCAATATTTTGTTATAGTCGTCAACTGGTTGAGCAAATCTCCCTACTATATAATTTTTTATGCCAGAATTGTTCTCTGGTTATGTATATGCTTTGAGACTTTCACATTAATAGAAGTTAGTTCCTTTCATCTTCTTGTGTAAACTGTGTTGAAACACTCGGGCATGGAGGATCCAGTCGAGTTGTTGTAGTTGTCTGGTAATGGAGGTTTGATTATTATTCAGTTGTGATATATTTCAGTATCTGAAACTTATGTTCAAGAGTGCTCTTGTGCCTGAGTTTTTCTTTACCAAGTTGCTTGAAAGTCGGATGCTCATGGCAAACTTGTCCACCTTTCTCACTAAGTCTTCCTTCTGCTCACCTTTAATCTTAAACTACTGACTGAAGTTAATGAGGACCTCATTTCCTTATGTGTTGCTAGTCCAATTCTTGTATTAAACTTTCTTGTACTGAACTATGTCCATTTGACCTCCACTCATAAAACCAACATCCACCAAACATTCTGATGGGTACTGGGCTTATCCTCTCGCAATATGAGGGCGACTCTCAGTGCTAACAGAACCAACATCCAAGAGGCCCAGAAGAGCATTTAAGTCCAACTGGAAGACAAGATTCCCATGGGCTTATGCCGTAAAAGGTTGTAATGGCGTTGAAAGGATAAAGTGTTCATGGTGTGTAAAATTTAAAAGGGAAACTCCATTTGCTAAAGATGGAAGTAAGACCCTTCAAGTTAGTGGTCTAAACATCCATGCAACATCAGAGGCTCATAAATTTTCTTTGCAACTATTAGAGGGGGAAATAAAACGAAGTACTCTTCCAATTACTAAACATGTACAACTAATGGTGGATGCTCAGAAGGAGAGAATTATATCGGTAATTGAAAATGTGTATTTTGTCGCCATACATGATTTACCTTTAGAAGTGTATAAGTCAATATGTGACTTGAATAGGTATAAAAACACTCCTCACATGCCTCTAATAGATGAATATTCATCATATACAAATACAACATCTGGAAAAGAGTTTCTACAAGCTACTAAGGAGGTATATTGGAAAAAGTTAAAAGATGATATTTTCAACAACCCATTTTACTCAATTTTAGTTGATGAAAGTACTGAAAGGACTATGGTGCAACATTTAATCATTTATATTACATATTTAACAAATGAATGAAGAGGCCAATGTGTTACAAAATTCATACGCTTACTTCAAATTAGGGATGGAACATCACAATCTATGTATGACGTTGTGACATCTCTTTTAGCATAAATGGATCTATCCTTGATAAAGTTAGTTGGATTTGGATCTAATGGAGCTTCATCCATGAGGGGAATTCATGAAGGTTTATCTACTAAGCTTCGTCGACATGCTCCTCATTTATTAGATATCCAATGCATAGCTCATCGGGAAGCATTCGTAACAAATGATGCTTCATCTTATTTTGCAGAGTTGCAAGCTATTGATAAGTTTGCAAACAAGGTTTATTCATGGCTAGGGAAATCTACTAAAATACATGGAGAATTGAAAGAGTTAATGGAGTCATTTCAAATCACAAGTCTAGAAGTGTTACAAATTCATCACATTAGATGGCTTTCTAGAGGCAAAGTCATGGAAAGACTTGTTAAGCTCATGGCATCTTTGTTAAAAGATTGGTAGTTAGGGGAGAAATAAATGTATGAGCTAGCCACAATATTTCAAGTTCAATTTTGCATCCATTTACTTGCCGATGTTCTTATTGAGTTGAATAAGCTGAATCAAAAGTTCCAAGAAGATCATGTTGACATTACATCTATTGGAACTACTTTGGATATTACTATTAGCTTGCTTCATAAGCGATTTCTAAGAGGCATATATGGGATTGGTGAAATGCACATATCATCTTTTTTAAGTAAAACACAGCAAGGAACTCTTGAGTTTGCAGATTTCACAGGTATGGTACATGTACATGCATTGAGATTTGAGATCTTTCCAAAGTCAGAAAGACCGGGGACACTAGATGATTGCATTATGTTGGGAAAAAGTTTTGTAATGAAAGTGATTAACTCTCTAAATGCAACGTTCACAGATTTGTCTATATTTAATGCTACTAAGTTGTTTAGTCCTCGTAATTATTATGAGGGTATGGATAATAGAGACTCTCAAACAAGAAGATGGATAACATGTTTATGTGAGAAATTTAGTGTTGGGGACTCACCTATTGTGGATAGTGCTAGATGTTTGGGTGAAAAGGACAAATTTATTTGTACTATGTATATATCATACCCTAAAAATCATATGTTTGGAGCATGGGATCTATGTGGAAGTGAACCTGAATGTTTTGAAGGATTTCCATGTTTGATGCAGCTATGGCAAGCTATTCTTGTTATTCCAGCTAGCACAACAATATGTGAAAGAGGCTTCTCCAAATTAAATCGGATAAAAAATGATGATAGATCAAGACTTTCTTTAGAAACATTGGATATATTAATGTTTCTCTCTCTCACTACAACTCATGCTCTAAACGAGGTAGATTGGATAGCTATTTATGAAGAATGGAAACAGATGAAAGCTTGAAAGCCTCTTCCACTAGGAAAATAGATTCATATCTATAATGATCGAAGATCTGGTAATTTTGAAGAATGTGAATGTAAGTTTCAATATTTATTATTAGCATTGGCTTACCTTACATAACACTTGGCAAAACCAATCCTCATTTATTTGAAGTTTTTTGTTGTAATTTCTTTCAGTAATAAAGTACAATGATATTCTGTTGAAGACTGTGCTTGTTGTCCTGAATTTCCAAATTGCATATTTATGTAGAATAATTCCTAGTTATCTGTTGTTTGAATGACTTTCCAGAATGTAGTGTTTGTAGTCCTGAATTTACCGAATATTTTATTAGTAGATACATATATGAAGTTTTGACAAAGGTTTATAGACTTCAGTTTGTGGATGTAGGTTGTAATTCTTTGAGTGCAGATCTAAACTATAAATTAACAAATTAAAAAACATCCTCAATGTGTCTTGGCAAATGGACATTTCCAAAAGACATGCTCAACCATTTCATCCCTATCATAAAGCATGCAAAGATCTGGTAGTTTTGAAGAATGTGAATGTAAGTTTCAATCGTTATTTTTATTAGTGGCTTACCTTACAAAACACTTGGTAGACCCGCTCCTCATTTATTTGAATTATTTTGTTGTAATTTCTTTCAGTAATAAAGTACTGTGATATTTTGTTGGAGATTGTGCTTGTTGTCCTAAATTTCCAGACTATAGATTTATGTCGAATAATTCCTAGTTATTTTTTGTTTGAATGAGCTCATATAATGCAATCTTTGTACTCTTGAATTTATTGAATATTATTTTAGTAGATGAAGATCTGGAGTGTTGACAAAGGTTTCTAGACTTCAGTTTGTGGTTGTAGGTTGTAATTCTTTGAGTGCAGATCTAAACCATGAATTAAGATGATCTAATAATCCAGTCTATTTTGTGATTGATTAACCTTATGATCATAGTTAACATCATATCAATGGTTATACTAGTATTAATAAACAAGAGGTATTACTTTGAATATTGGTTAGTTATATTCCCTAATCATTCTCCTTACATTAAAACTGATCTCACGACTATATCAACATGTTAGAAAGATGGAATCAAAGTAAACACATGGAATTAGACCATGTAGAGTGATGTTTAACCACCATATTGGCATTATGTAATATGGAGCTCACATTTACATTACTTAGATATCATAAGTGTTACGTTGTCTTATTTTAAAGTAATATCAGTATAACCTTTATCTCACTCGTATCTAAGATTCAATACCAGTCCATGATTCTGTGTATGCTATTATCTCAACATCATTTATTACTATTACTTAAAGGGATGATACGTATTTGTACTTACTGAGTGCATTACATGTATAAGCTTGATATGGGATATTTGTTGCTATAGTCATCATTAGATTATGGATCAATCTATCTTAACTGGACATATTGTATTTTATCTAAGTAAGTTGTTGTTTGTTCTAAATGAGCTTACACCTACTTTCCTTTGTTCCCCATGCTCACCTGTCAATCTATGCAATCTATGTCAACAAACTAGGCATATAGAATACACCCTACTTATCATGTCTCCATAATGATTCAATCTATATTATACATAGACCTTAGTTCTATTAGGATGATGTGATAGACCGTACGAGTAAGCAATACGAGTAAAGGGATAGCTACAAGCTACAACACTGCCTACTACATAAGGTTGTCAATGATTAGACTATGATGATAGTGTTATGTATTCTTCCTTTTCATTAATAGAGAGTAACTATCAATACAAGTTGGACTCAAAGCTAGTGATCATACTAGTATCACCTTTATTCCTTATACCAATACATGAGCTTATTAGTAAGGATGTAATCCCATTGATTCACTCTTATAATAAGCTATGATATAGAGTTAAAATGTTACATTATACATGCTTGATTAATAAGGATTATTGATTACACAATATACGTAATAACCACATAGATGCCATTGTATGTTTTATCCCTATGAGTTACCTCTTCTTGTTTCTGGTAATCCCATTCAATATTATGTAATTAGGGTGATACTATACTCATTATCTAGTGTTACTCTAGTTATAACAGTTTTGTAAGTTAAAGCAAATTCATGATATTCATTCAATGGTGTACAATATCCTAATTAACTAATATAAGCAAAATCTCATAATTGTTTGATGATGAAACTTTTTTACTAATTGGAGAAAGAAAGTATAAGTTTGAGGTAAAGATCCAACCTTATCTAGTCTCTGCCTCATTTTTTTTTGTACATGACCACCCTTTGTTTTTTCTCCATATTAGAAACATCCAATGCATCTACCACATTTTTTTTATGTTCTTGCCTTAATCTTTTAGTGCTTGATGAAAAATCTCCCCAAATTATATAACGATGAAACCTTATATATATATATATATATATATATATATATATATATATATATATATATATATATATTCTTGAAGATGAATTCTTTATAGTATTTGAAGCTTCAAATCTTGGTAGTATATTCCTTATACAAGATATCAAGAGTCTTTATGTTAAATGAAGGCAATACAATATTAATACAATATTAAGAGATCAAAACAGAATTGACAAAATGTCACAAAGAGATTTCATGGATAGTACTTAGTATGATAAATATTCATATAGTATTTATCTTTTATAATGAGCTTTTTTCAAATATATTGAATTTAATCATTGCAGGATATTGTGCAAGGCTAAGCTGCAAAGTGGAATTTCCAAAAGGAACAATTTTTTGGGGTTTGTCGTTAATTTTCAAAAGTTTTTTGGACATATGTATTACATAGTACCTTTTTTGGGTGACAGTTAATTTCCAAAGTTATTTTTACTAATGTATTACATAATAGCTTTTTTGGGGTTATATTGGTTTAAAGACATGAGTTGAGGATAAATAAAATATGATGGATAAAAACACTCAAGTATAACTTTGTTTTGGGGACAAAATGTATTATTTCAATTTTAAAAAAATTAATACAATTTACAAATTTTGTTTCTCTATGAATTTACATTTTCAAATTTAACTAAATATCTATTTGATATTGTTATAATTGTAATATTTTCTTAAATTTAATTAAAAATGTAATATTTCTCACGGAAATTAAACTCTATCCTTCATATTTGATCACTAGTTAGACGGCCTTACGAAAACATGTGGCATTTTACTTTAAGAAGGTACTTTGCTCCGTCTTCAACGGTTGATTGATTTGAATTTGATGGCCAATTAAATTACGAAAAACTTATCGACTCCCTACAAATCCAATTTGTTACTCTTGATTAGAATTTTTGGAACGTAAATAATAAGCTCCAACAATTTTACCTTTCTGTTTGGTAACTTTTGACTGGAATCTGAAACCATACAATAATATTTTGGCGATGAAATTAAAAATATTAAAGATATAGATTATTCTCTTCAAGTAGTGAATTTAAATATTGGTGGTAAATTTATTTGTACAAACAAAATTTGTAATTTTAATTAATATAACTAATTTCAATAAAGATTGAATAACCATATTTTACTAAAAATAAATCAGAAAAAAATCAAGTAGTTGATCAAGTTTGTTAAACTAAAAATAAAATGTGCTCTCATGGAAAAGCAAAGCTCACGGAGGATAATGGGAAGCTTTTAGGGAGGATAATGGGTAAGTGACATTGAAAGCTCAATATTATTAAGGAATAGAATTTAGGTGAAAATTGGATATGATATAATTGTAGTTGGATTTCAATTTATAGTTGTTAATGGTAAGGTAAGTCATAATAAGTGATAATAAGAGTTTAGTATTCTTAACAAAAATATATATTGGAATTTAGGTGAAAAATGAATATAATATAATTGTAATTGGATTTCAATTTATGGTTGTTATCTCAATAGTTCAATGTTCAATAATGAAGTGATATTTGGAAAAAAATGACATTAGAATTAATAAAATGTAATGTAAGCAAAGAGTTATGATATAAAATATATATAATTACACAACTATTAATTGATAAAGATGAAGAGTAAATAAATTAAAGGTATAAATGGAAAAACAATAGATATAGAAAAATTAAAAAAATGTTGTTTTCCAAAAATAAAATTGATACAGTTAAAATGATAAATAATAATAAAAAAAATAATGATCATCTAATTTAAGGTCATAGCCTACTTAGATAGTGTAATTTATGTATGAGAACCCCTTGTTTTTGGACAAGAGACCCCTCTATGTAGTGATTTGTCTCCTTAAATGACAAATGTGTACATACCCTACACCGTACCCTCTTCATCTTAGAGCCCAATTTGTTTTCTTATTGTTATCACATATAGTTGTTAAGGGAAGCAGGTTGTCCAAGTTCACGGCCTGCACAAGAAACGACAAAGCGCAGTGTTCAGAGCAGTCCATTTCAGGCTCGAAATGCAAGCAACAGGCGATATCAGCTTTAGCGGCAGACATTCCTGAGAATATCATATTAGCGATTCGCGGGAATCGGGGGTTCAAAATATTATTAAAGTTGTTTGTCAAAGTGGCCAAAGCCAGAAGTGTCAAAGGCCAGAAATGTCGAAGGCCCGAAGTGAATCTGGACAATCCATCGGCGGGGCCACACGTCGTCAGATCATCCTCCAGGAGGTATTATTGTTCAACGTCATAAGTAGCATCCCCCTCCCCCAGGGCACAGTTTGGTGGATTCTAAAGTTGGCGGGCAGTTGAGGTTGGCAGTGGTACTAAATCTAGCAGGTGCGCCCAGATCTCAGATCAGGACTAGATCAATGGCCACAATCCATTGCGTGGACGCGATGTGCTCGGGTGATAATTTTCTTGAGCGGTCCCGCAATTGAAACCGTGGTTTGGCAAAAGGTGGTGGATTGCAGGCTCAAAAGCGGTGTGAACCCAAACCACCTTTGAGCGGCCCCGCAATCACACGTTTATATGGCGTCCTATCTGAGAGAAACGTGTGGTCATCCCCTTGGCATTAAGCCGCGTTTCAATCCCGATGCAGGTTGTTAATGAAAGTGAGAGAGGTGGTTGAAAACTCGTCTCACCCCATAAATGGAAAACATGCAAAGAGCAGCCGTAAAGGCAGACTATCAATTATGGACAAATTTTTATGTAAAGCACATAACTGCACATGGCTCGCATCTAACATGAGGAGGTTTGCACAACCTGACAGAGCGAGCACCGACTGGAAACTTTGAATGCAGGGGTCTAATCATGCTCCTGGTAGTTGCAGCAGTTTTGAGTATATATACTCAGTTTTGATATTTTGTTATGGTTGAATGGTTGAGCTAGGCTCCCTGCTATTGTAATATTTTTGTGAAGAACATTGGTTCTCTGGTTATGTATTTTTTTTTTAGAAATCTTGGTTAATCTAAGTCAACTTTCTTGCTCCGTCTTATTTACCTTTGATACTAAAAGATTTCATGATTGACTGATTCACTTGGATTGTTATGACTGTATTATGATAAATGTTATATTATAGTGTTATAATTTCTTTCAGTCTCTTTAAGATTTAAATTCAAGAGGATCTTGCATTTAAGTTTTTCCTCCTTAGGCTGCTGGAAGACTTGATGCCCACATCATACCTCTACACTCTCCTCACCAAAGTATTCTCATTATTCACCCTTACTCCAACTTACTGACTGAAGTTGATTCCAGACCTCAAATGCTTGTGCATGCTAGTCCAGATTTCTGAGTTAGAACATTGTTATCATTGAGTCTGCGCCCATTTGACCTCTTTAAAACCAACCTGTGACATATAAACTGATGGGTATTGGGCTTACCTTCAACACAATCTGAAGGTGACTTCTAGTACTAACATTTCTAGCGTCGTTTTTGGGGAACGAATTGAAGACTTTTCCCTGGGTAGAACAACAACGAGTTTTTGATTCTGAAGGTGCATCAGACATCAGAACCATTGAATATTGTGCTTGCACGTGGCGACTCCACTGAGGCGAATCCACTATTTCAGTGCGGCTGCTTCTAGCTACACATGAAGCTCCCTAGGAGAATGCAACGATCAGATCTGGTATTTGATGGTGAACAAAGACTAGACACACTCATTCTGCACATCATTCACCTGGCGACTCCATGGTTGAAGACTTGATTGGCGACTTCACTGGTTCGAAATGGAAAAAATATTGGCTCAAAGGTTTGCTCCTTTTAATTTTTCTGTTGTTCCTGGTTTTCCTAATGTTGTTCCTACTCTGGACGAGTGGGTTGATTTTTTTCCCATATTTAGAGAACACAGAGGTGTCAACCCTGTCAAGCATCTCCGTGAGTTTCATGAACTCATGAATCAGTGGGAGATACATCATGAGGATGTATTAATGAAGATTTCCATGTTCTCATTAGATGGGGATGCTCGTGAGTGGTATCAATCCTTGCTCCCTGCTAGCATCTGCTCCCTGAGAGAGTTTCATGCAGCTTTCAATACTCAATGTCAAAATTTTTATTCCTCTGAGTTAATTCGTCATAGTTGTTGTGAGGAATATAGAGATGGTGTTCAGGACATAGTTCATTCTTGTGAAAGCTGTGAGGATGAGGGGTATACCTCAGAGGAGTTGATAAATCTAGTAAAATCACTTTCTGCAAGAATGGAAAAATTGGAGGGAGGTTGTGCTTGCTGCTCTTATGAAGGAGATGCAGAGGATATTCCGGTCCTTGAAACAAATGTTTTTGGCAGCCCTGCTTATGATGAAGAAGTGATTTCAAATACTGACCAAGAGCAACCAACTTTTGATGAATATCCCAATGAAGAAGAGGAAGAGCCAGAGGGACAATTTATCTCATGTCCAGAGCCTATCAGTGATAAACCATCACCCAGAACCAATCAGCTGCATCGATTGTTCACTTACATGTTCTTACCAGAGATATTCATCCTTGTGTGAGCAGCTGTGGAGCAGACCGGGTTGTCTGTTACAAATTTTCTGGAGTTTTCCACTCATTCTATGAGCCTGTCAGCGAGTACTTGGAGTGGCATTTCCTTCATATCTTGGAGCCGCCCAACTTAATCTCAACTTCAGCCTTTGGAGAGAAGTTGAAGGATGTAATTGTTATGTTGTCACGATTGCATTATCTGTTATTGATCACTGACAGAGTAAAAGAGCTTCCAGTCAGGAAGTTACTTGAATGGCTATGGTGGAAATTTGTTTTCACCTAGCACCATGTAAAAATCAATTAGTTTAGGACTGTACATAAATAAGCTCATGTGGAGCCCATGTGTGTTTATTTTCATTTTTTTTACTTATCGGCCTATATTCCTCAGCAAGATTTTTTTTGAGCATGACTCCATAGCCCAATGCATAAGGCGATTGGAACTGCTTGTTCTTGGCATCTTGCAGGGAGCATGCCATTCCCTATGGAGACAAATGTTATCACATATAGTTTTCAAGGGCAACAGGTTGTCCACGTTCTTGGCCTACACAAGAAACGCCAAAGTGCAGCGTTCAGAGTAGTCCATTTTGGGCCCAAAATGCAAGCAATAGGCGAGAACAGCTTCAGCGGCGGACATTCCTGAGAATATCAGATCAGCGGTTCGCGGGAATCGGGGGTTCGAAATATTATTAAAGTTGTTTGTCAAAGTGGCCAAATCCAGAAGTGTCGAAGGCCCGAAGTGAATCTAGACCATCCATCGGTGGGGCCACACGTCTTCATATCATCCTCCGGGAGGTATTATTGTTCAATGTCAAAAGTAGCGTCCCCCTCCCCCAGGGAACAATTTGGTGGATTCTAAAGTTGACGGGCGGTTGAGGTTCGCAGTGGCATTAAATCTAGTGGGTGCGCCCAGATCTAAGATCGAGACTAGATCGATAGAGATAGTCCATTGCGAGGATACGACGTGCTCGGGCGATAATTTTCTTGAGCGGTCCCACAATTGTAACCATGGTTTGGCTAAAGTAATACGTGGAAAAAGGTGGTGGATTATGGGCTCAAAAGAGGTGTGAACCCAAACCACCTTTGAGCGGCCCCGCAATCACGCGTTTATATGGCGTCCTATCTGAGAGCAGCGTGTGTCTGCCCCCTTGGAATTAAGCTGTGTTTCAATCCCGATGCAGGTCGTTAATGAAAGTGAGAGAGGTGGTTGAAAACTCGTCTCACCCCATAAATGGAAAACATGAAGAGAGCAGTCGTAAAGGCATACTATCAATTATGGACAGATTTTTATGTAAATCACATAACTGTGCCTGGCTCGCATCTAACATGAGGAGGTCTGCACAACATGACAGAGAAGGTGTTGACTGGAAACTTTGAGTATATATACTCAGTTTTGATATTTTGTTATGGTTGAATGGTTGAGCTAGGCTCCCTGCTATTGTAATATTTTTGTGAAGAAAACCGGTTCTCTGGTTATGTATTTGTTTTTGAGACATCTTGGTTAATATAAGTCATCTTTCTTGCTCCATCTTATTTGCTTCTGATACTGAGAGAGTTCATGATTGACTGATTCACATGGATTGTTATGACTGTATTATGATAAATGTTATATTATAGTGTTGTTATAATTTCTTTCAGTTTCTTTGAGATTTGAATTCAAGAGGATCTTGCGTTTAAGTTTTTCCTCCTTAGACTGTTGGAAGACCTGATGTCCACAGCAGACCTCTACACTCTCCTCGCCAAATGCTTCCCTATATTCACCCTTACTCCAACTTACTGACTGAAGTTGATTCCAGACCTCAAATGCTTGTGCATGCTAGTCCAGATTTATGAGTTAGAACGTTGTTATCATTGAGTCTGTGCCCATTTGACCTCTTTAAAACCAACCCGTGACATATAAATTGATGGGTATTGGGCTTACCTTCAACACAATCTGAAGGTGACTTATAGTGCTAACACTTACTATATGATTTTTTTAGTTATTGTGGTCACTTTGTTTTCATTTTTCACATTACAAGTATTAATTTTTATTTCATTTTAATTTTAATCTTGCCTTAAGCACCTCACTTATGGAAAATATAAAGGTATTGAAGTGTATTGTTCACCCCTTAACAGTCCTCATCCCATAAGGAGCGACACCCCCTTTTTATTTCTATTTCATGAATGTTTTTCATGCTTATCTAATGTGAATTAACCTTGTGGCATGTTCATTGCTTTTAGAAACACTAGTTTTATGTGATTGTTTTCCTTCCATGGTATGAATTATTGAGTTCTCTCTCAATGGTGATCAACTGATCTACCCACATGATGAATCTTTGATTGATTGTTTGAGATTAATTTCATATTGTGATTGAATGATGTTTGGCCTCTTGGTTGGCCTTGTTTGTTTGGTGTGTTTTCATTGCCACCATACTTATTGTGAGAGATTACTAAGAAACCATTCAAGTTTGAATTTGTAATGTGTACATAATGGGATGAAAGTATCAGTGCTTGAGATGTAATTATGGGAAATAATCATAACATTTGTATGCATAATTTTTATGTGTGAATACTTAACATAAATAAGCATCAAGTGATATTAATTGACCCCACCTATACTAAACACATCATATATTCACAAATGTTTAATGAAAAGGTTACTAGATCATGTTAATTAACCATTATTTGATGTAGTAAAGTGATACCTAAACAATTCAAGCAATAAGTCAATATCTTATGGAAACAATGTACTCATGTCATCACTTGATGAGATTCAACAAACAAGAAATGAATGTTAAGTTTAAAGAAATCTAGGAGATGAACAGAGATGGAATCTAATTTGTTTTGACCATGGATACTTTTATTTGTGAAAATAAACATTGTTTCTTGAAGCAAAGTGTGCACCTTAACAAAATGGTATTCTTTTACAAAAATGCTTATTTATCTTCAAAGAAAATGAAAGAAGTTGAAGATGTGTGATAATATTAAAGTTAAAGAAATCCTTGATGTGATTCCTAATGAAGTTTAAACATATTGACATCCTATCAAACTCATGGTGAACTTATATTGTATGTTTTTTAATCCATCCACTCATTATTATTCGTTGTATTCGGAAGTAGGAATTTTTATAAGCTAAAGAGCTCCAAAGTCATTCAATGAATTGAAAACCATTATTCAATGTCTAGAAATCTCATACATCAGTATCATTAATCCAACAAAGCTTAGACAAATACATTTTGAACCAAGGGCATTCTAGGAACTACATCTTAGTGATGGGAAATCTAGGACAAAATGTAGCAATCCAAAGCTTCCTAGGTGGGAATGCAACCTTTAGTGGATATTTCCCTCCACGTGAGCTAAAATTGAGTTCTCCAAGGTCAAATTACATTGCTTGAACCCATGCAATAGAACACTTGGTGATCCATTTTACTTATGGAAGCAACCTTTGAATTCATTTTCTATCTCCATCCACCCCAAGGTGAAACACATTGCAAAGGGAAGTGTAACAAGATGGAAAGGCATCAAGTGATGAAATTTTACCTTATGAAGCCAAAACACACTCAAGGGTGGTTGCAGAAACATGTCAAGACTAGAAGTGATGCACTTTTACCTAAGGGAGATAAAACACACTTAGTGGGTAGTTTAAACAATGCATCAACACAACCAATGGTGCATTTTTTTTAAGGAAGAAAAAATACACTTAGTGGGTAGTTGCAATAGCGTGTTAAGGAAGTTGTTGATATGTTTATCATCAAGAATCCTTATTAGACCTCATAATATCTAAAATCATGCCTAGGAATCCAAATCACATCAGTTGGTTAGTTGCAACAACATGCTGAGGAAACTAATGATCAACTTCTCCTAGAGAAGTTGCATGAGACCCCGTCATTTCTAACAACATGCATAAAAGTTAAATTAAGTCAATTGGATAGTTATAGCAATGTGTAAAGGAAATGAATGGAACACTTATCCTAGATATTCTTGGAACATCAAGTTTTGATGGTTCATCACACTTCTCCTAAAATTAGTCGGTCGATCGGTCGACGTACATTTGGAAACAATCAATCAAGCGATCGACCATATATCTACATTAGTCAGTCGTGTAGTAGACGAGCATGTAAGCCGGACAATAGAATAATATTCAAAGATAGTCGGTTGGTGGAACTACCAGCCAAGACGATCAGGTTGATCAGCCTTATCGAGCCAACTAGAAAGCACAGATTTGATGGAGTCAAATCTAACCACTGACAGTTATATGTGGACAAGATCTTCTCGATTCTAATGAATTTGGTTAGATATTGAAGATATAAATAACATGTTTGATGGGTCATTATCATCATGTCAATATCCTTGTTGTGTGCAAGATGCCCAACATGTATTATGATGTTCTGATCACAACGCATTGTGCTTAAAGTTTGTAATGGTGTCTTTAAACACCACCTCTTATCTTTGAAAACTTTTCCCTCTTTGATTATCTAAAGTTATGTTTATCTATTTTGTATCAGGTTGCACCCAATCCCCAACATGGTATCAGAGCATATGGTTATGACCTCGCACGTTGTCCACAAATCGTGTTAAGTCTAATCTGTTGTGTGATTGAATCTAGATTGGTTATTTGGATATTGTAACTTATGGAAATAGCTCTGATATGTCTAGATATCGAATATGGCTTCGAAGATCGGTTGCATAATTTTGAATGGATCAAATTATGTAGTGTGGACACCTAATGTGGAAACCCTACTGCAGAGTAAAGGACTGTGGAAATATACGAAGGTTGTGATTCCATATCTGATAGACAATTAGGGTAAGTTTGTTGTTGATGCAAAACGGTATGAGGTTGTAGGGGTCATCACGACCTATATCTCACAGGAGATTCGATTTCACGTTAGTGGAATCGACTGCCCTCATCATTTTGGAGTAAGTTGATGTCGTTGTTCAACAGAGTTGATGAAAGATACATCATGCAATTGGAGAAAGAGTTGATCTCTCTCTCTCCTCATTTCTTTAATATAATAGAGGACTATTTGGCATGTGTGAAGGAACTACAATTGAAATTGGGTGAACGTGGAAAGAATTATCAGAAGAAAGATGGACAAATCATTGAGCTAGTCCTGATGAATTTGGGAACACCATTCGACATGTTCATTTCAACTTTCCACACCAACTAGAAAACATGCAAGGAAGATGGTAAGGATTACACGTTTGAATCTGTTTATGGTTTATTGATCACTATTTAACATAGATTTCTTGATGAAGGAAAGTTTGGTGGTGAACATAAAATGCATTGCTCAGGGGAAAGAGAAAGTCGAATCACAAGGAAAGAGGACGGTTTGATACTCCTATACGGAGATCTAGATACCTCGACCCGAAACGTAAAATCTAGACAGATGCACCTGATTAGAGTCTAAAGAATAAGACATGTTGGTATTGTGGAAAGACTGGACATGTGAAGAAGGTCTGCTACAAGAAACAATATGACTTAGAAGGGAAGGTTAAACTCCTTGAAGGAGATGTGTTCGTTGTTTGTCGACCCGTTGATAATTTCACCTTCAAAGTTAGAACTTCTCAAGCCTTTCTATCTCATTCTGCACATAACAAATGGTTAGTCAACTATGGGTGCACTCATCATATGCCTAAGGGAACTTTCTTATTCGCCTCCTTGAATGAAGATGTGGAGAGGAAGATTTATGTTGTTGATTATTTTTCACTTGAATTGTTCATCCGAGTCATGTTTCCTGTCGACATGGGAGAATTGTCGACATTTATCATGTATCGAATCTCAGTTCCAATCTGTTGTTTGTTTCTTAGTTAAAATATATAGGTAATATTGTGGATTTTTGGCCGAATCAATTCTTTGTTCGATATTTGAAGAAAGGTCAATTGATTATCACCAGAGGTTTTCTTGACCTATAGGACAATTCGTATACATTTTGTGACATGAATCGACTTGAATTTGAACTCACTGCTCTTGTTGCTCACACTGATGAAAAAAGTTGAACTTTGCACTAAAAAATCGAACACCTTAATTTTCAAAGTCTGTGGTCAATAGAAAGTTAGAATATGATTCTCGATTTACCAAAACATTTTCTCCTGGATGGAGTCAGTAAAAGATGCGTGCTTGGAAAGCATCATTAGGAACCTTTTGACTCTGGAAAAGTGTGGTGAGCACAAAACCTCATGGAAATGGTTCACAATGATCTCTAGTACATCAGTCTACCTTCCTTAGCAGGTGAAATGTATATCTTAACTTTCATTGATGATCTCTCTCATTTCACGTGAGTTTATTTTCTAAAGAATAAGAATCTTGTCTTTGAAAAGTTCAAATAATTCAGAGCCTTTGTTGAAAAGCAATGTGGTCGACCCATCAAGTGTCTAAGATCATAAAATGGTGGTGAGTATGTAAATTGACCTTTTGAAGAATACATGGTTTGATCTGGTATTGATTGGAAGTGGTCAGTTACTCACATACCTCAGTAGAATGGTGTTGTAGAACGAAAGAATGAGATGTTAGTAAAAATGGCTACATGTATTTTGTAGGTCAAATATTTTCATCCTCACTTCTGGGTTGAGTTTGTTGATTGTGCAAACTATTTACTCAATTACATATTGACTCAAGTTGTTCCTTTGGTGACTCCAGGTGAACTATGGTGTGGAAGGAATCCCTCCGTCGACCACCTCTTTGCTTGGATGTGTTTCCTAGGATCATATTTTCAATGACCACGAAAATAAGTTGGATGCAAATAATCATGCTTGCATAATTATGAGCTACTCTGAAGAGTCTAGATCATATCGATTGTTTGATCCTATCAAATGACAAATCATTATCAGGTGATATGTATGATTTTATGAGAAGTCTTCTAGTATCAAGTTGTTGAATTCATTCTCTGCATTGTTAGAAGATGATCCCTTTGATGTTATTTCCGAATCTAGTTCTCATGTTCCATTTTTTAGTTTTTAGACTGGGAAGTCGAACTCTATTCATGTTTTGCCTGGACCATCGACCTTGGAATTGACTAGTGAGTTGATATCTATTTCGACTTGTTCACCATCTCTGTCGACTAAAATAGTTTAGACTTTTGATCAACCTTCTGCAGTGCACACGAGCTCACCTCTTTCTTGTCTACCTAGATGGGCTGCCAAGACCATTGAAGTTGTTGGACCTAATGTCGGTGATATTTCTTCAAGCCGAAAACTTGCAGTCAAAAGAAACATGTTAGTGTTTCATTAATGACTCATGTGCTTGAAACTTTTGATCTTGTCACCTACTCAACCACAGAAGCAAAATATTGTGGTGGCGTTCATGCAAGTACATAGGCAGTATGAATTTTCCAACTTCTGGGTGAACTTGGATTTCTTATTCATACCTCGACCACTATATACTATGACAATTAGAGTGCCATTTAAGATGCTAATAACTGTGTTTCCTAGAGTAAAAAGAAGCATTTTTAACTCCATGCTCACTATTGAGATAATTGGTTTACAAGAACGTTATCTCTCTCATCTATTGCAAACAAAATGATCAGGTAGTTCATATATTCACTAATCCATTATCTAAATATAGGTTTAACAAACTTTATACGATGCTTGGGCTTTAGGAAGCTGCAATTATGGGGGGGTTTTCCTACTGACGTAATTTCATCTCCTAAATCTCCATAGTCATGTGTTGATAGGGGGTGTTGGAACATCAAGTTCTAATGGTTCATCACACTTCTCCTAGAATCAGTCAATCGAGTGGTTGACCTACATCTAGAAACAATCGATTGAGAAATCGACCAGAAATCTACATCAATCGGTCGAATAGTCAACAATCCTATCAGTTGGACAGTTGGTGAGAAATCTAAGACAATTGGTTGGTGGATCAACCAGTTGAGTAATCGACCCTTGAACATATGTTCAATAGATCCTTCTCCCAAGTTGAATCTAGTTTCATGTGAGATAAGTGATCCCATCATTTCTTCAATGGAGAAGTTAAACAGATCTTTAGATTCAAGATTGGTTGTTACAACCATTTATAATTTCTTGGGAAAAATTTGGAGGACTTTCTTAACAATCCTTCGATCTTCAATTTTTTCACCATTCAATCTGATTTGGTTAAAAATGCCCATCACTATGTTCATGAACTTGTCTACATTCTCTGTCTCATCCATCTTCATGGTTTCAAATTAAGTTCTTAAGGTCTGAAGTTTGTCTATCTTCACCTGGTCATTGCCCTGGTAGTCAGATTTGAGAATGTCCCACGCTTGTTTTTTTGTGGAGTCACTAGTTACATTCGAAAAAATTGAGTCATCTAGAGATTTTTGAAGCCAATACTTGGCCTTCTTCTCTTTCTTCCTTTGTTTTGCAAGTGTATTTCATTGTCCATTTGTCATGGCAACCAAATCTGTTGATGTTGGCTCTGTGAAGCCATTCTCTATAAGTTCCCAACACTCTTATGCTTCAAGTCAAGTGTAGTGGTTTAAGGACTCCTTCAAATGCTTAAGCCTAAGAAGATTCATATAGGGACTAAGGATCCTTTTTTCCTACCTTGACCATGGTTAAGGTCTAATACCCAACCATGGTGCACAAAACCATTTAATGACACCCATGTCCCACTCGTAGGCCAAATATCCCTTAGAGAGGATCTATGTGATGGCTTGAGGCCTCATTCATGGAACTTGAGCCCAGGAGGATTTATTTAGGTTATAATTCCCTTGCTTTGGGAACAAGGTCCTTATTTAGGGAATAAGGGAAAAACCTTGTTCAAGTTCACAGTCTATACCTACAAAGAATAAAGCACATCTAACAAATTGATCATCTTTTGGCCATATATTCTATATGTGGGTTCTCCTCTAGTTGACCTGACATTATTGGGCATCCTTACATTCATTAAGACTTAAATATTGTTATGGATGATTGAAAACCCATTAGGACCATAGGTGCACCCCATCTTTGGTAGGAACACTTTATTCATTAATCAAATTGGTCAACTTTAATCTCTCTTTTTATGTATCTATTATTTCCCTTCTTAGGATGAGTTGTTCCATCATGATCTATGTGCAATAATTTCTTTACCTAATCCATTCTCCCATGAATCAAAGACCTTTTCTTTCCTATTATACACCATTAGCTTTTAACACTTGTAGTTTATAGGTCAAATCTTGTGGTTTGACTAGAAAAATATTATGAAGATGGGTAATACATTTTGGAATGAGGCATAATGTGGTGATGTGATTTTCTTTATTTTGGCCAAGGGTATGGTCAATGCGATATCTCGACTGAAATATTTAAAGTATTAGCTTAAAACATTTCAAACAAATTCAACCAAGACATTTTGTGGGTTTACCTAGGGTTAAATAATTCTTGATTGAGAGTTCAACTAGAGTTTAAACTATTACTCTGGAGAGATTGATGGAGTTAAAAAAAACTCTCAACTAAGAGTTTAAAAGTCTTGGCTGAGAGTCAAGATAAAGATTTTCTTGGCTGAGAGTTTGAAGGAAACAACAAAGTCTATTGCAATTTCAAAAACCTGCAATTCAAAAATGGCAGACCCATGCAGTTTATGAAAATCCTCTATCAAAATTGGTACCAATGTATTCATCTTTGAATATAGTTTGTAATTATATAATAATTTTATACTTTTGTAAGAATTTCTATTTTTTAATAATTGTGTTATAAACTTTATTGCTTAAGAATTATACTATTATCAAAATTGTCTCCAATGAAAATGCAATATCATTAAAATTGCAATGACAAAAATATAGTAAAGCTCATAGTGCTTTTTTCCACAGTATCCTCTTCAAAAGGGTATATTTAGTTTTCTTGGTAGTGATCACATGAAATAGAAAATTTATGCCTACAAAAATGTGTGGAATAATAATAATAATAATAATAAACTTATTACATAAATCCGAAAAATTAAAAAAAAAAAGTCAATGTGATAGTGAAATATGTATAGATTGTGTGTATATCTTTTGTTTTCCCCTAAAATGAGTAGGTATCTCTAAAATGATAGATGCTCATGTAGATCATTTATTATCCTCGTCTAAAATTTTAAAATATATGCAATTGATAAACATCAAATTTATCCCACTATATGTCCATAAGTATTTTTTTTAAAAATGAGGATGAAAGTTAGCATAATTCTCTAGAAATCTGGTTTTACTTCAAAATGAAATTGTCAAATAAAACATGATTTTGTATCACTTTAAATGGAAGAAAAAGAAATTTTTGTAGTTTTCATCAAAAGAGAGTTTCATACTTCTAATTCATGGGTTGATAAGTAAATTCTCCATATCAGCTAGCTAAGTATAAATAAGCCACTCACCCTCTCATTTTGCTCTCTTCTCTACAAGATTTTGGTGGATTATGATCAAAGGCTTGTAATATTATTTACTGTACATTAATCTCATATGTTTCTAGATCTTTCTCTAGTTCCCATCTCCATCATCATCCCTATTCAAGGAGGTGTTGTACCCACTATCAATTGCTCCTACTTGCTAGTTTAGGTAATCTTTCTTAGATATTTGACTTGGGGATTACATCTTTTGGTGGTTTTGGAGCATCTTGCTCTTCACACTTTGATTAATCTTCTTCCCATTCTAGATATGAAAGAAAGGCTTCAACATCAACTTGTGATGTAGGAGGATATTTCTTTTACCAAAGATACATGGACATGCCATCTACATTTTCGTCTATTTAGTGTACATTTGCCATTGCACATTTTCGTGTTTCCTTTTTGTTTTATGTGTTTATGAACAAGGAGATCAAGAGACTTGTTGGCATTATGCAAAAGAGGAGTCCAGATAATTTTCAAGGTGCCTAGGAGGCCTAACCCCCTATGATTTAGTTTCCTTATGTAGTTTAATTTTTCCTATTCTAAGTAGTCATTTACCTAGATTCATACAATTAAGTGTTATCACCCGATGAAGGAATCAATTCACCATGTCCTTCTCCTTTTCTTTGTTTGATAACCAAAGTAAATCAAGAATAAACCATTAATGCTTATTGTCTTTGATTTTCATTTGGATTGAAAGAAAAAAAAGGAAGTTTGCATTTATGTTCTTCACTTTCATTTTGAGCATTTTAGATTAGTTAAGTTAGCTAGAAGAACCAAAGTAAGAGAGTTACATAAACCAATTTTACTCATTTTCTTTCCTTGCTCATTTTCATTGCTTAATGAGTTTATTCACACTTAGATAGTTGAAAAATGTGATAAAATTAGTCATCCCTATATCCATAGGTAACTCATTAATAAGATTATATCATAATCTAATTAGTAATCCTTTCTCTTCCTTCTTTTCCTTGTTTCCCTGGTTTTGTCCAAAAATTGGTTGGTGACTCCACTATATTGATTCTAGTCATCCTAGCTCAACAAGCATTATTTTGGTAGAGAGTTAACATGTTACTTGATAGTTGACCTTTACCTCCTTTGCCCCTCTCTTGGGGCAATCCATCTTCTAAGTGAAAGATAATCATCCTACTTCTTTCTCATAGGTTGGGAACACTTATTTCTCCTTAGGTTATCCAAACCCATCTACAATTTAAAGTTCAATTAATCTTAAATTCATCCAACACAATTTTTTAGGTTACTTGTATGCTTTAGCATCAACTTTCAGTTCTAATCTTGTCACCCTAGAGTCTATATAAAGGTGAGGTTCATTATCACACTAAACAATAAGATCTTATTACTCTTATTTGCTTATTGTAACAAAATTTGTAACTATAGTTAATAAGTGAGAAAAAAAAAGGGAAGAGACAAAGTCAGGAGTATGGCTGCCATAACCATTTCTATTGCATACTAGTGGATGATGAAATTCCATGGATCTAAGAGAACTTCAAGATCATGCTAATAATGGTTGGATCTACTGATGAGTGAAAAATGATCTATTGATGAGTGAAAAAACTATCTCTTTTTATTTTAGGAATCAAGATGTAACAAAATTTGTAACTATAGTTAATAAGTGAGAAAAAGAAAAGGGAAGAGACAAAGTTACGAGTATGGCTGCCATAACCATTTATATTGCCTACTAGTGGATGATGAAATTCCATGGATCTAAGAGGGACACGAACTTCAAGATTATGCTAATAATGGTTGGATCTACTAATGAGTGAAAAATCAATCTCTTGTTATCTTAGGAATCATGATGGTAAAACTCAAATGATGATGATTTAATGGTGACTCTAATTTCAATCAATACTGATTTTATTATATTTTGATGCTATAAACATTCAGTGCATAATTTATATTTTTATGAAATTAGGCTTTTGTCTTTATACTATATTGTGCTTTTTATTGGATTTTAAATAAAAAATTAAATATGTTCATGTCATAATACTTTGTCCCTGCATTTTCTCTACAATATGTGAAGATATGTTTCTCCATGTATGTATATATATATATATATCTATGAAAACATTGTGAAGACTTTTTAGTATTTTATATTAAGCCTAATCCCTCCTGCAAACCCAAACCCACTTACATTGAATATGATGCTTGACCCAATAAGTGAAAATGAAGAATTAGCTTCCATATCTTCCATATATAAAACTCAAAGCAGTTAACTACTAAAATTAACCCACCTACCTACAAATATTGACATATATATATATAAACATCATATAATTTTTAACTTTTAAAAATACTTTCCAACTCCATAATTTATTTAAAATTTCATATATAAAACTCAAAGCACTTAACCACTAAAATTAACCCACCTACCTACCTACAAATATTAATATATATATATATATATATATATATATATATATATATATAAATATTATATAATTTTTAACTTTTAAAAATACCTCCCTAACTCCATAATTTATTTATTTATAACTCCATTATCTGCAAGGGTTTTAACCCATTACAAACATTGTGTATTTTTTTTTATTTCAACTACTATTCAACTCCATAATTTACTTTTAATCCATAACTCTATATCTGCAAGTGTTTAAAGCGTTTGAACAGCTACTAGACCACAGCTGAACTGAGTTAAATTAACAGTTACTTATTATTGATATACAAGCCTACCGAGTAATTGGAAGGAATGAAATCTTGTGCTCTAGGTTACAGAGAAAACTAGTCGTCCTAATTTAAATATTGGTTGCAGAGCGTAGGACTATTTCAGACAAATAGTCCTAAAGACCCCCGAACTCAAACCGTTCACTTCCACCGTGAATATGAGCAGGAAGAAGACCGCGTAATAGGCAAAGACGATGAGGAAAGTTACCATAAGGCGCGTCCAAACCCTGGGAACGATGCTCATAACCCTCGCGTAGGAAATTTCCTTTCCCGTGTAGATGGAGGCCACAGTATACACCACTGCTGTCGTGGAAAGCAACGAGAAGGCCAAAACGAAGACTGCATATCCGTCCATTCCCGGGTCAATTCCCTCATAGTCCTCTCGCCGGCCGGGCTGCCGGCTTCCACCCGATAAAACATTTCGTTCCAACGGATTTTATTGAGCAGATATTCGGAGACCAAGTGGTGCCCCAGAATGGCGAAACAAAGGGATAGAATAAGGGTGAGGAGCCCTAGCAATTTAATCGTGTTGGAGCGAAGGATCTTGAAGGCCTCGCCAATGATTCCCGCGGTGCCGAGGAACTGGAGATCCTCTGGTTCTCTATCCATGGCTTTCCTCTGCTCTGTACGCCGATATCAGAAAGGCGTAGGCTAAGGCTTTATGAAACCAGGGAGGAGGAGGTGCGCGAGAGGAGAAGGAGGCTGGCAGGGGACGCCACCCTGCATTGAATGTTCGAGGGGACGTCCACTTGCAACACGCTAGAGCAATGGGATAACGAAACGAAAGGCGTTGTAAGTCCTAGAAGAATGGAGCTTGACGTGGGTTGACAGTCGACCGTGTTCTAAAAAATGGAGTCCCGATCCCTAACACGTCCCATAAGACTCCATTTTGTAGAAGCCTACGCCTACGCCTATGCTATGTGCTTACTCAACATGCCTTCTCGCAGAATTTCTCAATGTGGTTCCCAACATAAGCCCACATTCCTTGTCTTCAAACTTTGGAAGGCAGAGACTACATCTATACCCTTTCAGCAAAGAAAGAAAGGGTAGCTCTTGGCTACAATACGGTCTATAGATTGGAACAATGTTATCTTGAGAGATATATTGCAAATTATTGCACCATTTTTTTTTTCTCTTTTAAATGGTTCACAATGTTTTGAGTAATATTGACGGAGATAAGCTCTTTAAAACTTGACTCTATCGATCACTTAGTTTTGTTGATAAAAATATGGTTGCAACATTGATGATCTATTAAATAAAATTTTGCAATTTTTTAAAAAGGTTTTACTATAATATTGTTAATAGTGATGAAGATATGAATTATCCAAGTGATCCAAAATGGATCCAGGAAGGCCAAAATTTCAAAGTTCTTGGAATCGGACGAAACCAGCGCCATTGTGTAGGCCTCGTCGTGTCGATTCCGACCATATATTTTTTTCGAAAATGGACACCGTATGCGAAAGTTATAGCATTCTAAACTTTTTCTCAAATAGGGAAAATAGTCAAAGGTCAAAGTCAACTAGTCAAAGGCCGTACAACTGACGTGGAAGATGACATCAGCAGTACGTCATGATGAAATCAACAGTACGTCATGTTGATGTCATCATGACCCGTGGCAACACCACGACGTGCCATGTGTCAGTTATTTTTGGCATTTTCGCGTTGAGTTGGCACAGTATGGAAGTGACACGTGGTACTGAATGGAAGTGACACGTGGCATTGTACGAACGATGAGGTGAAATTGTACGGACGATGACGTGGCATTGTACAGACGATGACATGGCACTGTACATAGGTGACACATGGTTGTACGAACGATGATGTGGCATTATACGGAGGTGACACTTGGTTGTACTAACAATGACATGGCATTGTACGAACGACGACGTGGCACTGTATGGATGATGATGTGGCACTGTACGGACAATGACATGGTACTGTATGGATGATGACGTGGTAGCGTACTACGTAGGTTGATGTGGAAGTATAGAGGATGACATGGCAACTGACTGGGCAGGTTGACGTGGTGGCTAATGTGGCATGTTGACGTGGCTCGGGCCAATGACATGGCGACTGACTGGGCAGGTTGATGTGACTTGGGCCAATGACAAGATGACACGTGGCCTAATGAGGAGGCGCCACGTGGCACCTGCTGGAAGGTCAAAGTGGTTTGGTAGTTTCCACCAAATCTAGCGAGAATCCTCCAAATCTGGCGAAATCCCGCTAAGTTTGGCTAACTGTCGCTAAATTTGGCGGAGTCTGGCTTATTTAGCCGGGCATGAAAATCGAGAAAAAAAGAGTTTTTTTGGCATGCAGTTCGAGACTATACGGATCTGATAGGGTGCAGCATTGGGATTTGTGTCGAGGGGAGGTCCCGAGGGCTTGTTCAGAAGTAGGTCGACTTTATACTCAAAAGTTGCAGAATTTCGAGGGGAGTCTGAATATGGTTTTTTTTTGCATCTGAGTAGCCGAACAGAATAAATCCTCCAAATCACAAGATGTTGAGCCAAGCATAGTCGAGTTCATACTCAAAAGTCTCAAAATTACCTGTTGCAACCATTGGTGATGTCTGTTTCTGTCTAGAAGTTGCAAATCTGAAAGGTGGTTTCAGGAGTTGTTATGTAATTCTTTCTTGGTATTGTTTTTAAGCATTAAGGATTAATAAGAAGCCTCCCACTGAAGACAAAGGCCCAAAGACGTAGGCAAACTTGTGTCGAACTCCATTATCAATCTTTGGCGTTATGGTTTGTTGTTCTTAATGTTTACTTTATGTTCTACATTCTTTATGATGGCTACAACATTCATTCTCTAAAATCTTATTCTCTTAATTCCTAAATGGTAAATCAACTCATGCATAAACTTAACCATAGTCTTTAAAATATCATTTTTGGATCAGATGGTATCAGAGCAGGTTGACAGTTGATTGTTTGAATTGGCATGATTACCGAGGAAAAACTAAGTCGTGGTGAAGGAGAGCTTGTAGAAGGAGATCCTGAGATTGGATCAAGAAAGAGGACATCTCAAAGTGAGAAGATGGCATCAAAAGAAAGACTTTCTCAAAACGAAAGAGAGTTTCAAAAAACTTTCTTCGCCATGTCAGAGATGGTAAAAGTGTTGTATGATGATTACTTGGAACGGAAGAGACCGGTTCAAGGGGAATCTTCAAAGCAAGCCAAAAGTGAAGAAGGAGAGGACCCTCCAAAATCTCCTCCTTGACTTCCTTCATCGTCATCATCTTCTTCTTCTTCAAGTACAAGTTCAGATACTACTTCTTCAAGAAAACATTCTCTTAAACATAAGCTTGATATGCCATTACTTAAACTTGATATAAAATTTGTTTTGCCTATGTATGATGGCGAAGTTAATGAAACTTGATAACTGGGTTAGACAGATGGAGGTATATTGTAATGTGCAGCAAATCAAAGATGAGGCAACCAAACTAATATTGACATCTCTTCATCTTGAAGGCACAACTCTCATCTCGTGGCAAAGTAAGATGCAACATGAAACTCAACAAGTTGGTAAGATTTTTCCATCATGGCATGATTTTATTTCAGCACTTAGAAATGGCAAAGTCTTAGTTAAGAAAAGGACAATCAGTGCAGGAATATACAGATGAATTTTGTAAGAAAAGTCTTAGTTAAGAAAAGAAAAATCAGTGCAGGAATATAATTGAATGGCAAAGTCTTAGTTAAGAAAAGGACAATCAGTGCAGGAATATACAGATGAATTTTGTAAGATGGCTTTGATGTTAGATGTTCCATTGACTACACGAGAAACTCTTATGAAGTATATAAGAGGTTTGTTTGCTTATATTCGTAATATTGTGTTTATGTTTGGACCTACTAATCTTGATGAGGTTTATGTTCAAGCAACGTATATTGAAGCAGGAACAACTAGAGTTAGTGTATCATGGGAATCATCTTCAAAGAAGGATGGAAAAGGAAAAGGGAATGGGAAGAAAGCAAATTCAGCGACAGTGAAGGAAGAGAATCTCTCTTGCAAGCATTGCAAGAAAGAAGGGAACGATGATGAGCATTGTTGGAAATTACACCCATAGAATAGACATAAGTGGTTCAAAGAAAAGAAAGGGAGGCAAAAAGTTGCAACAACAACACACCCAACAAACTTGGGATCAAATTCAGTTGATGAGTCTAAGATTACAACAGTTGGTTTGACAGGTAAAATTGGTGATGGTTTTGATTCAAGAAATAAATTGTTTCATATAAGGGTCATAATGAAACATACTAAGATTGATACATTGATAGATAGTGGATCTCAATCTAACTTAATTTCAGAAGAAGTGGTTAAGAAATTGGGATTAAACACTAAGATGCATCACAAACCCTATTCACTAAATTGGATAAGAAAAGATCACAAATTGCCCATAACAAAGTAATGTATCATAAAGTTTGCAATTACATCTAAGTATGTGGATGAAGTAATATGTGATGTAGTGTCGTTAGAAACATGTGGAATGGTCTTAGGAAGCCCTTATTTATATTATCGCAAAGAAATCTTCTACAAGGAACAGAATCAATATCACTTAACTAAAGAAGGGACAGAATATGTTGTACATGCTCATCACATAAAATCAAATCAATATCTTCTATCAATGGAACAATTAAAGAAGGCATCTTATGCAAGCAATACACCTATAATTGTGCCAAGTAAAGCAGTTGATCTTAAGCATGAACATGAGATGGTTGTAGAATGAAAGTTCAATTATACTTTGCTTCAAGATAAGTTAATGTCGTGCAAGCCCGTCAAACATATTGGTTCATTTGTAGTCATATTTCTGATATTATCACTGCTAATGTTTTCTACATGGATGGTAGTGGATTCAGTAAAATGTGAACGAGTTCAAATGGCTAACAATATGCTTTCAGTTGTCATGGTTATTATGCAATTGATTATGATGCGACAGGTGCATAGGATAGAGTTTAAAGACAAATGACAAGTGTGGAGGCCTATCACGCAATTGATGTCTGGTTAATACCCTTTTGGAGGACCAAAAGGTCTTAGTGGGGAGGAATGATCCAAACTGAATCAAAGAAGGCAAAAATTTCAAAGTTCTCGGAATTGTATGAAACCAGTGCCATTGTGTAGGGATCATTGTGTTGATTCTGTCTATATATATTTTTTCCGAAAATGGACACCGTATGCAAAAATTATCGCATTCTGAACTTTTTCCCAAACAAACAAAAAGTCAAAGGTCAAAATCAACTAGTTAAAGGTCGTATAGTTGACATGGCAGATGACGTCAGTAGTAGGTCATGATGATGTCAACAGTACGTCATACTGATGTCAACATGACACATGGCGGCACCAGGACGTGCCATGTGTCATTCATTTTTGGCGTTTTTTGGTAGAGTTGGCATGGTACAGATGTGACGCGTGGCACTGTACAAAAGTGACACATGGCACTATACAGACGATGACATGGCATTGTACAGATGATAACGTGGAACTGTACGGATGATGGCGTGGCATTGTATGGAGGTGACACGTGGTTGTACGGACGATGACATAGCATTGTATGGACGATGACGTGGCACTATATGGATGATGATGTGGCAGCTGACTGGGCAGGCTAACATGGCAGTACAGATATTGACGTGGCGACTGACTGGGTAGGCTAATGTGGCAACTAACGTGGCTCAGACCAATGACAAGGTGACATGTGGCCCAATGAGGAGGGGCCATGTGGCACCTTCTAGAAGGTCAAAGTGGTTTGGCGGTTTCTGCCAAATCTGGTGGTTACCACCAAATCTGGCGGGAAACCTCCAAATCTAGAGAAATCCCACTAATTTTGGCTAATTGTCGCTAAGTTTGTCTAATTATCGCTAAATTTGGCAGAGTCTGGCTTATTTAGCTGGGCATAGAAATCGAGAAAAAAAAAGTTTTTTAGCACGCAGTTCGAGATTGTACGGACTGTACGGATCTGACAGGGCACAGCATTGGGATTTGTTCCGAGGGCCTGTTCAGTAGTAGGTCGAATTTATACTCAAAAGCTACAGAATTTAGAGGGGAGTCTGAATATGGTTTCTGTTTTTGCATCCGAGTATCCGAACAGAAAAAAATCCTCTAGATCCCAAGATTTTGAGCCAAGCATAGCCAAGTTCATACTCAAAAGACTCAAAATTACATGTTGCAGCCATTGGTGATGTCTTCTGTCCAGAAGTTGCAGATCTGAAAGGTGGTTTCATGAGTTGTTATGTAATCCTTTCTTGGTATTGTTTTTAAGCATTAATGATTAATAAGAAACCTCCCACTAAAGACAAAGGCCCGAAGACGTAGGCAAACTTGTGTCGAACTCCGTTATCAATCTTTGGCGTTATGGTTTTTTGTTCTTAATGTTTACTTTCTATTATGTATTTCTTATGATGGCTACAACATTCATTCACTAAAATCTTCGTCTTCTCTTAATTCCTAAATGCTAAATCAACTTATGCATAAACTTAACCATAGTCTTTAAAAGATCATTTTCGAATCACCAAGTTTACCTTATTAACAATTTGTTTTTTTTTCATCACCTTAAGGTAAGGTCAACATTTATAATGAGGCCTAACTCTCATTTGTACTTATCTCACTTGAACAAATATATCATTATTGATATTATTTTAGGGGTTTTTTTTGTACATGTACATATAACTTTTACTTGGCTTATTTTTCTTTATGTGGTGTGTTTATTAGTCAATTAGGTTTGGTATGCTTATCATACAAAAATAATAATGCTACCATTCCTAACATTTTGTCTATACATGTTTTGATTGGATGTCTTAAAATTATGTCCTCCTTGACCTATCACTTGGTACCTTTACAAATGAAGCTCATAAATAATTGTAGTTCCTTCTTTAGGGATCCATTCCTCATTTCTAATAGTTTGTAAGCACCTTTGTCCTTTACTTTGATGTATCTTACCCATATAACATTATAGGTGGATTTTGTGTACCATTAAATAGGGTTCTAATGAATCCCTATCTTACAATGTGCATAAGTGGAGATAAATCATTCATGTTGGGAAAACATCTACCAACCTTCAACAACTCTTCAAAATTTTCACAAATAACCTTCAACCTTAGAAATGTTTAGTCTCAACTTGTAAAACATCTCAAATCATACACGAATACCATTTCCCTTAAAATCCATGCCTGTGTCATTCCACATGAACCCAATCTTTTCAAACATGTGTTGCTCCTATAGACATAAGCATTGGTGTGATTAGTGATAGGGTTGTTGAAAATTTAGGCTTGTCCAAGACTAAAGGAGATAAATAGTTTCATGAAACTCAAAAAGGAAACAAATCTAACAAGAAAGAGAAAAAAAAAAGACAAGAAACGATTTAATAAATCCCATAATAAAACCTTACTTCCTATAGCTAGAAAATTTAACAACCTTTACCAAGTGGTTGGTCATGATGATGAGAGTTATCTCATCTAACAATGTATCAAGAAATAGAAGGGAGAACAACAAAATGAATCAACAATTGCTCAACCTAATGAAAAACATCAAAAGATTAAGAATATCATGCTAGGTCAAAACAAGTAGAAAATAAGTAAAAATCTAGCTTCTTCATCCAATTTTGTCTTATTAGGAGATAATAAACTCAAAATTGTTGGCACTACTAACTTGGAACATCAATCACATGTCTATGTTAGTTTCCATGTTTACTCCAAAAGACAAGTTACTACACCTAGTCATGGCACAAAACTACCTTTTGTTTTCCTTTTAGTGTCACAAGCACCTCTTGCACTTGAGAGGCCACACACATTTCTACATAGATTGGTTAAAGTTGACATTCATAGAGTACATGCACCTACTAATCTAGTTCAACCCTACTTTTGGTAGACGAGCTTAATGTCATTAATTTAGGCATGTATTTCATGGATGTGTTTCACTTATGTTCTCATCAAAGGGGTAAGTTCCTTGATGTTAGGTATGAGTTCTTAACTTCAACATCCTCTGATTACTCAATTCTCTCTTTTGACCCTACCTATTTGTCTAGTCTTGCAGAAAGGAAATAGAGGATTGCATATCCTCTCTTCATCCAACTTTAAATTAGCCAATTCACCTTAAAACGTATAATTGTGGATCTAGGATCCGCAACCAACCTCGTGCACACCTTAGACCTAGAGCAAGTGTGACTTCCTCATTAGTTTTTCTATAACTTTGGTGAAATTGCAATAACCCTAATTTGTAAGATCTCCCTAGTACCTACCCATTTCTCTAGCTAATTAAATTATCACTTGAAAGTGGTAGCCTTACATCGACACATTAGGTATAATATCCTTATTATCCACCCATGGGTGGATCAATGATGTGTGTAGTGATGTTCACCCATCTTTGGAGAACTTTGGTTCTTCCATAAAATGAAGGTGTACATTTTTAGAGTGGGCCAAATTCCCTTGGAACTTGCTTCTAATGAGCCTCTTTCACTAAAACCCATGGCCAATATAATATTCCCCACATCAACCCTGCATTCAAATGAGCCTAAGGAGTTCCATGTCAGTCTTATTATCCAAAACTTCTTCTTTGTCTAATTGAATGGAGAAACATATAACCACATAATAGTCCTTAGTCTATTGTTGGGGGTCTTCCTCGAATCTTACTTGAGGAGAGATCTCACATTTTAAATTTGTTATCGGTTAATAAGTTTCGGGTCCTATATTTCCTATATAGTGCCCGCTCATAAAGTTCATCTATTTATCATTTCTCCCCATTTCATTTTTGTTGTGCATCCACTCTCGTGTCACGACCTACTATTGTTGTTTCACACTCTAGAAAGTGTTATCGTATGGAGTCTCATGACTTAAGACGAGATGTCATGATCTAGACACAACGACATGGAAATTGTTTTCTATATTCTTATAGTAGGTTCAATGTCAAAATTCACGTACTTGGTTACAATTTAATGCTTTAGATTTGCCCATAAAACTCCAAATTTTCACAAAACATGCCCTAGGACATCTACTAGTTTGAATTTTGTAATAATCTCATGCTCTATAGGTTGGGAGCTTCCCTTTGTCACACCATATCCTCACCAACACTCACACATAGTACAATATGCCTAGTCAATAGGTAGACACTTTAGTGTCAACAAGCAATAAAGATGAGTAAAATCTCAGTTGTTTTACTTTTATTCATTTACATTTTTCAAATCAAATTTTCCTTTTTTTCAAGAGAACATATTCCGAGAGAAACCTCACGGACACTTCCCCTCATTCCTAGGATGGTACCTAAGGTAAAAACTAGATTATTCAAGGCACAAGGCCAAGTCAACAACCATGAATAGAACATATATAGATCGTCAAAAATTGGCTCACTAAGAGAAAACATGTCATAAAGAAGAATTTGAACTCGGATGGGGACAGAAAAAAAAATCGAGAGGGTAACAATTTTTCTCACAATCTCTCAAGCTACACCCAATTGACATAAATCAAAATTTACTTATCTACCTTGATTTTTTTATTTGTATCACATGTTTCTATATTTCTCCCATACAATTACTCATTTGAGGGAGATCGAGGGTATTTAAAAAAAACACACTCAAGCAACAAGAGAGGAACAAAGTCGCTCAATTGACCATAGGGAGATCGTCTTTAAACACTCAACAAACGTGGCACTATTATATATATAGGTGTGCTTCTCATTCTCTTATAATTCAATAATGATAAGTCTCCTATAATCATCTTCAACATGAGGAGATAACCACTATGAATTATTGATGGATTTCTGTGAATAGATGGTTGTTTCTCATTTGTTGTGATTTTGAGTTTGCCTGCATTATCCAAACAACCTAATTTTGCCTCTAAACTCCATAACCCCCTCTTACCTACATGTGCACCCATCACATGTATGTAATAAATATGCTTTGGGGTATATAAATTGACACTATCCAATGCATCTTATTTTCGTTTCCCCTACCAACCTCACATACACTTAGTAGTATTTGGATTTTCATGTTGAACATTTTTCCTTCTAGCTAGCCCATTGTAGGTACTTGTCGAGGTGTCTTTGGTTTGAAACATACATTGATACACATCCACATGTTTATCTTTCCATGGCTCCATCTCATTTCACACATGCATACCTTCTTATCCGATTTTCCTCACATCATTTACTTTGTCCCACCTTTACCTTGCATACATACATTAAGGGGCCTAGCAACATGCCACTAACTTAAGCATTTGTTGGTTAGAAAAGTCTAAGTCTAACTTTCACCTAATTTTTGAGGCTTAATCAACTAACTTGTCTAAAGTGGATACTATCAAGGCTCATTTTCAATTTCATATGATGTTATCCACATGGGCTATCGAGGCATTGGTTGACATTCAAAATGTCCTTACCTTGTCTAGAAACAAAGAATCATGTCATTCGACGACTCTACTGGCATGTCAATAGGCACTCAATGTCCTTACCATATCTAGCAATGCAGATTAATGGTGCATCCATGCAACATAGTGTCATGGTGTCAATTAACACTAAATGTCCTTGGCTTGTCTCACAATGAGGATTCTCCAACATCAACGCCTCATTTTTCATACATTACACTATCATTGGTGTGCTTTGTTGAGATTTGGGTACCTTGGAAAGTGGCCCCCTTGTGTTTGTGAGTCTCTAAACACAAAGGGGGAGACTATGTACCTTGTACTTTACCTTTATGTTCTAATTTCACTTTGACTTAGGAGATTTAAGTCAAAAGTGAAATTCTTTCACTTAAGGAAACAGTGACATTTTATTCACTAAGTGGGTGAATGAAGGGACATAAAGTGAACTTAGGAAACTTAACCCAAAGTGGTTTTTGAGGTGAGATTATTTTGGGTATATCTCACTCATTGATTAGAGATGGCTTGGGGCGATCCTAGCCATCCATTTGTAGGTTTCCTTGTGGATGGTTCAAGAAGGGCGCATAAGGCCAAAGGAGGCTCATTCCTTCATTTTTTCACCAAGAGAGTTGGGAGAGGAGAAAAGGGATGAAGATGGAATCATTTGGTGAGGAGAGCTTGGGAACCTCCATTCATGGAGAGTGCTAGGAGGCTTGGAGCATAATCATTTGTGTGTAAGTGTATTTTCTTTGAGGAGGGCGCACTTGAGGAGGAGGGCACATGCTTAGTAGGAACTAGCAGTTCTTGTGCTACTTCAGATATGACAAGTTCATCATTGAGGAGGCACACAACAACTTGTTTGTGTGCAAGGGATTCTCAGTTGGGAAAAGGAGGATCAAGGGCGCACTGTTTCAGTGGATTGAGCTTCAAGGAAGGAAGGGTGCACTAGCTTGGGCGCATTCTTCTTGGAACCTTCTAGCAAAGCTCAAGACGAGCTTGCTACTTGTACAGGTTCTATTGTGTTGTATTCCTTGTTCTATTCCATGGTTTATATCACACATATATAGTTTCATTCTAAAACTAGTTTTCCTCGGGGGGTAGGGGGGGTTATCCAAGGTCGTGTTGACCAAAAATACTTGTGTCCATTTTTCATGTATGCTTAGTTGTTTAGATCAATGTTAGGAGCTTGTTAAGATCCTAGAGGAGTGTTATATGTTCTAAGGTTTGCATGTAATAACATTGGGTTACTAAAACTAATTGCAAGGGAACCTTAAAAGAGCATATATCCATCAATTGAGGGAAGGATTCTTGGCATATTTGAGCAGACATGTTTGCTATCCTAAAACACAACAAAGGAAAGTTTTGATTGATGAAACTTAGAGCCCAACAAGAGGTCAAAGACAGACCTTTTGGGAATCCCTCATAGTTCCTCAAAAATCTACATGGTATCCGAGCCTTGGTGGCTAAGTTTGGCTGATTTGTAGAGCATTCAGTGGGCAGTTTTGTGGGATTGTTTTGGACAACCTCTTTTCACACATGTGTTGACAGGAGTGAGGATGATTTTGGAGAGTCTCTTTTCACACCTATGTTGACATGAGTGAGGATGATTTTGGACAAACTCTTTTCATACCTGTGTTGACATGAGTGAGGTTGTACTCTTTTGCAATGTGTAGCATCAGTGTAATTTTCAGTGGACAGACATGTCGGTGTCTCAGATGCGAGCATAGGATAGGTTAGATGGAACTATAAATTGGTCCCCTTGGAAGACCAAGATCATATTTGTCTTGGAGTATATTGAACTATGGGATATAGTTCAAGCTCTTGTGGTGATTCATCCTGCACCTAATCCATTTCCATTGTTGGATGCAGATTTCAGGAAGAAGAACACCAAGGCAAAGAGGAATATTTGTGATGCGGTGAGAGATCGCGTCATACCCCATTTGACTGGGAAAGATTATGCCTTTGAGATGTGGGCCTCATTGTGCAAGTTGTAACAGAGTCCCAATCAGAACCGAAAGATGGTTCTGCAGGAGAAGCTCATGAGCATTCATATGATCAAATCAGAGTCGGTGACATCACAGGTTGGGAGATTTACCCAGATTCGAGATGAGTTGGCAGCAGTTGGAGAGATTGTGGATCTAGAATTTTTGGTGAGGACAACCTTAAACATCTTTTCCAAACCTTGGGGTTCATTTGTGTGAGGCATTGTACCCCGGGAGGTCATGCCCAGTAGGGAGAGACTTTGGAACAACTTTGTAGAGGAGGAGTTGAGATGAAGCTATGGATCTTTATGAAAATAATGTATTTCAAAGGGTCATGAGGATCTTTCTCTTTGGACAAAGGGAAAGAAGAAGATCGTCAAGGGTGCTAGACAAGGTCCCAAGGGAGGGGCCAAACCACAACAGAGTGGCGATGGGAAAGAGAGAGACATGAGCACAGTGAGATGCTTTTCTTGTGTAGAGATGGGGTAGTATGTTGGATAGTGTCCCAAGAATAATAAGAAGAAGCAATATGGTATGGCAGTGGCAGAAGAGGAGGAGGATTTTGCTACTCAGTTTACGAGGGAGTGTGCTTTTGTCAGTTGTTTTTTTTTTCAGTTGATACACCATCTGGCGGTTGGTGTACAGATAGAGTTGAGGAGATCCCATAGATGGAGAGTGTTGTATCTCGTAGGACGCAGACTCAGTTTTCAAGGACACCATATTCAGGGGTGACTAGCCCACCCAGGACAACTTCGGTTTTAGAGTTGTCGAGCAGACAATTAGTTGGTGTAGAGGCTTCAAAGCATCAAAGATTGATGAGTGTGAGCAGGACGTCAGAGAGGATTGAGCCTCACTTGGCTATCAAGATGAGAATATCAGGTTCAGGTTCCGCTTCAAGTGGAATTCACTTGGTGAGAGAACAAGTTGAGGATCTTGGTTAGATGCCAAGATCCAGATACTCTTGGTGAGATGCCAAGAGATGTGACTCTTGGTGATATGCCAAGAGTAGGGACCTTTGGTGATATGTCAGGAGGTAGAAATCATTGGTGAGATACCAAGGTTGAGATCTTTGGTGTGATGCCAATATCTAGGTGATCTCAGATAGGTGGAGATGCACTTCCATCTAGAGATCAGGAAGGTCAAGTAGATCTATGTTAGATATAACTTTTGATGATCAGGGAACAACCATACTCACCTAGTATTTTCCAGCAGGAAACCATGCCCACTGTAGAGATCAGATTGGAGGGGTGAATGACACTTTCCTCGGTAAGAGGGATTGTTGAGATTTGGGTACCTTGGAAAGTGGTCCCCTTGTGTTTGTGAGTCTCTAAACACAAAGGGGGAGACTGTGTACCATGTACTTTACCTTTATGTTCTAATTTCACTTTGACTTACGAGATTTAATTCAAAAGTGAAATTTTGTCACTTAAGGCAAAAATGACATTTTATTCACTAAGTGGTTGAATGAAGGGACATAAAGTGAACTTAGGAAACTTAACCCAAAGTGGGTTTTGAGGTAAGATTCTTTTGTAGAGATCTCACCCATTGATTAGAGATGGCTTGGGGTGATCCTAGCCATCCATTTCTAGGTTTCCTTATGGATGGTTCAAGAGGGGCGCATAGGGCCAAAGGAGGCTCATTCCTTCATTTGTTCACCAAGAGAGTTGGGAGAGGAGAAAAGGGATGAGGATGGAATAATTTGGTGAGGATATCTTGGGCACCTCCATTCATGGAGAGTGCTAGGAGGCTTGGATCATCATCATTTGTGTGTGAGTGTATTTTCTTTGAGGAGGGTGCACTTCAAGAGGAGGGTGCATGCTTATCAGGCACTAGCAGTTCTTGCACTACTTCAAATATGACATGTTCATCATTGAGGAGGCACAAAATAACGTGTTTGTGTGCAAGGTATTCTCAGTTGGGAAAATTAGGATCAAGGACGCATTGTTTCAATGGATTGAGCATCAAGGAAGGAAGGGTGCACTATCTTGGGTGCATTCTTCTTGGAACCTTCTAGCAAAGCTAGAGAGGAGCTTGCTACTTGTACATGTTCTATTGTATTGTATTCCTTGTTGTATTCCATGATTGAGATCACACATATATACTTTCATTCTAAAACTAGTTTTCCTTGGGGGGGGGGGGGGGGGGG
>ML797622.1:65444-92162 GCA_009831015.1 Picea engelmannii | reverse complement strand
TTATCCAGAATCGTGTTGACCAAAAATACTTGTGTCCATTTTTCATGTATGCTTAGTTATTTAGATCAACGTTAGGAGCTTGTTAAGATCCTAAGGGAGTGCTATATGTTTTGAGGTTTGCATGTACTAAAATTGGGTTACTAAAACTACTTGCAAGGGCACCTTAAAAGAGCACGTATCCATCAATTGAGGGAAGGATTCCTGGAAGATTTGAGCAGACCTGTTTGTTGTCCTAAAACGCAACAAAGGACAGTTTTGATTGATGAAACTTAGATCCCAAAAAGAGGTCAAAGACAAACCTTTTGGGAAGCCCTCATATTTCCTCAAAACTCTACATGCTTAAAAGCCTTGTAAGTTGTCAAAATAAACTTATCTAGTGTAAATTTACAATCAAATTTAACACTAGAAAGGGAAGACCTTTAGGCCTATTAACCTCCAAACTCCTAAATGGTACATCCATTCACACTGCTCTTGGTCACTACAACTATCTCTATAACAGGAGACTCACCATGGATTGGACATACATAACTCTTTCATCACACATCATACAACAAGAAGAGTGAATGTACCATGATCATAGGTAAATCCAAGTATGGTTTCTTCCTTTGTTTTTCACTTCAACACTCAACCTGTCTTTCAATCTTCTTTTTCATTTCAACACTTTACATTTGTTGATTATTTCACATGATTGGGAGACACTTTTACACTTAGTATCCTCAATACATGTGGCTTCTTATGTCAAAGGGGAAAACATAATAGTAAAACTTGGACTTGTCACGCAATCACAATTGCACTAGGCATACATGTCCACTATCTATGTATACAAATACTACACAACTTTGTGTAGGAGTTTCATTTGATGTTTTGGGAATCATTATCATCTCATCTTGTATGTTCAAGCCCCTTCCTTTTGCCAACAATTTTATACTGGGATTTTTTATTTAGAGAGTTCAAATCCCCCATATGTAACGTTTCCCATCCTAGGTGAGGACCATTGCATGCGGGAAAATTCATAAAATTAATTTTTTTGCAAACTAAATATGTAGCCTACCAGCTACATCAAAACATACAGTTTTAACCAATTGTTGATACCATGAATTAGATGCATCTACAACATTATAAAATAACAAAAAATATAACTAATAAACTCAAACATAACAAAATATATATTTTTCTCAAACACGGAGCTAATACACAACAATTGAACTCACAATGCAACACAAAAATAAGATAAAACACTTATCTTGTTAAAACGATTGTGCAACTAGCTGCTTGGGACGTGCGTTCCACCCAACCGTAGACTTGTTGTTCCAGATATCAACAACAAGTCACCCCCCAAGATGGGACTAGCAATCCACAAAAGAGGGTGGTCTCTCACTATCGACTCATAGATCAGAAAATCCCATAGCCCACTAGTATTCTCCTACAACTATCATGATTTTCCATAAGATCTCTTCCTCTCGACCTGCCCAAAACAAGGAATGTACCCCTTCAATTCTCTCATTCCATCAAGAATCCCATTTTTTTATTAGGGTCTCTCTAGCATAGGTAACCAAGAATATCACTACTGGGAAACTCAAGGGAGATTACTGTTAGGAAAACTACGAGGAAAATAGCAGCAATCGCTTGTTGTTATAGTGAAACTCACACAAGAGTTCACTCTTCAGGCCTAACAACCTAGATATTTAGTCTTCTACTCCAAATACACTCCAGAATTCACCCTCCATGGTTGGTCCAGTTCCTAAGCTCTTCTCTATTGCTCTCTGTTTTTTGTTCATGCCAAACATGAAAGTAAAAAAAAAACTATTGTAACTTCCCATATGAATTTCTTCTCGTTGGCTTACTTGCTTGACTTACACACTTCCCCGAGATGACTATACTCATCCCCCATGCTCTAATAACTATGGGATGTGACTTCTCACACCACCCTCTTACATGTATTCAGTGATTGGTTTTGGGGACATTCAATCAGAAAATTAGAAGGTTCATATACCAATAGTAATTTTAGGAAGTGGGTTGAATTAATAGACATGGGTAATTCCCCCTTGGACCCATATTAGAAAATCATATACATTCCCCTCTCTTGTGGTTTGATTATCCCCCATCTATGTCCATGTCCCCCAACAAGTGGTATCACATTTGATTTATTAAAATTCAGAAATACAATTTTCGTATACATCACCTTGATCATGGACACATTTCATATCTACATTAAGCATTAATTAAATTAGGGATTATAGCGGGGATGTTACATTACCCCTCCCCTACAATTGTGCATCATCCTCAATGCACACTATGTTGATATACATGCACAAATTTACATCATAATACTAAGAAATAAAAATTCTGCAATTTTACAACTCCAACAACAGTTCAATCCAAAATATCTTGTTCCTCTCAACCTGTTGACCCAAGGAATGTATCCCATTCATTTCTCTCAGTTCATTGGGATATACCATTATTTTATCAAGCCCCCCAACGTAGGTTTGATAGGACTCTGAGATGTGATTCCATAACTCTAGCTACTCAAAATGGAGTCTTACATTCTTATATTTTGTTTTCTTCAAAATTGTCAAAAAAATGTGGGTATTCCTTTCACATGTTTTCTTCGTGCTCCCATGTAGCATATTCAAGACCGTAGCAGGTCCATTGAACTTTTACCAGCCCTATTATTTTTTTCCTAAGCATTTTGACTTTCTGGTCCAGGATGTGTATTGGTTCCACCTGGAAATCTCCTTCATGTTCCACCTGGATCACAATCCATTCAATTATGTGGTTAGGGCCAGACACATATTTCCTTAATAATGACACATGAAATACATGATGCACTCTCATGGATGCAGGAAATTCTAGCATGTATGCAACTAGCCCTATCTTTTCTAGGATTTCAAAAGTTCCACAATATATTTCTGCCAACTTTGGCCAACTTCCTAATCTTAGAGAACTTCTTTTCGCCTTCACTTTTAAAAATACATGTTCTCCCACTTTGAAATATTTGAAAACTCTATTCTTGTATGCGTAACTTTTTTGTATATCCTGGGCAGCCTTTAAATTTTTCTTGATCTTTGTCATTTACTCTTCCATTTCCTTCAACAAATTTGGCCCAATAACTACTTTGTTTGTTGGGTTATCCCAACTCACTGGTGCGTTACACTTCCTGCCATACAATGCTTCAAATGGACTTATTTTTAATGAGGCCTAATACCCATTATTGTAACAAAATTCAACTAAATGAATATAATCTTCCCACTTTGATGGTTGATCCATCACATACATTATGAGCATGTCCTCAATTATTCTATTAGTCCTCTATGTTTTCCCATCTGACTCTGGGTGATATATTGTACTAAGATTTAGATTTGTCCCAAAACCCTGAACAAACCCTTCCAAAAATTGGATGTAAACTTGGGATCTATGTCTTAAACTGTTTCCTTAGGCACTCCATGTAGTTTGAAAACTTTCTTCATGTATATTTATACAATGTTTGTTGCCTTGTGTGTAGTCTTCACTAGAATAAAATGTGTCGTCTTCGTTAATTTATCCACCACCACCATGATGAAATCATGTTACTTCATTGTTCTGGGCAACTTTGTATTAAAATCGATTGTAACTACTTCTGACTTCCATTCTGGAATGGAAAATGGATGTAATAGCCTTGTTGGGTGTCTATATTCAATCTTCACCTTCTGGCACTCTAGACATCTAGCTATGTAATTAGCCAATTCCTTCTTCATTCCGAGCCAAAAATATTGGCTTCTTACAACTGCAATTGTTTTTTGATATCTTAGCTACACAGCATATGACACATTGTGCATTTCCCTCATCACTGTATTTTTCATCTCATTGGAATTCAACACATATACTTTTCCTTTGTACATGAAAATTTCATCTTTTAGCTCAAAGTCTTAAAATTTTTGTTGTAATTTGTCTTGTTGTAATGTTTCTTTTATTTGTAAATATTATTGATCCGAGTTTGCTACTTCAATAATTTTATCTTTTGAATCAGTCGTGTACATGCTAATGGATGCAATATATACCTCGTGCGCTCTCCTACTGAGTGAATCAACCACTTGATTTCATTTGCCCTTAATGTGCTTAATTTCAAAGTCATACTCACTAAGCAATTACAACCATCTAGTTTGTATGGCATTTAATGTGGGTTGTCCAAAAAAATGTTTCATACCACATCGGTATGTATTTGGCTCAAATTTCCGCCCCGTGAGGTAATTTCTTCACATTCTTAATGCATGAATAATGGGTATTAGTTTTAGATCATGGGTAGTATAATTCCTCTCATGCTCCTGTAATTTTCTAGACTCATAGCATACCACATGACCCTTTTGTGTGAGGACTCCACCAAGCCCTTCCTTGCACGCATTAGTGCACACAAGAAAATCTTCATCTAGATATGCAATATTCAATATTGGTGCATTGGTCGATATGTCTTTCAATTGTTGAAATCTCACTTTACACTTGGAAGTCCATTCAAATTTCACTCCCTTATTTTGCAAAGAAGTGATTGGGATTGCAATCTTTGAGAATCATTTTATGAATATTTGGTAATAATCGGCAAGATTCATGAATGATCTAACCTCTGTGATGTTTCTTGGCCTTGAACATCCTCTAATGGCCTCTATCTTCTTAGGGTTCACAACTATCCCATCTGCCAAAATAATATTCCCCAAGTAGTGAATTTTGTTTTAATAAAAGATGCACTTACTTAGATTGGCATATAACTTATGCTCTCTTAAAACTTTTAGCATTATTATTAAATGTTTCTCATGTTCCTTTCCTGACTTATAGTAGATTAGTATTATCAAGGAACACAATTACAAACTTGTCCAGGTATTCCCTGAACACTCCATTCATCAGGGACATGAAAACAACTGGTGCATTTGATAGCTCGAATGGAACTACCATGAATTCATAATGCCCATATTTTGTCTTGAATGTTGTCTTGTTGATATCCTCTTCCTTTATCTTCACTTGATGATAACCTAATCTCAAGTCAATCTTGAAAAAAAGTCTTGCACCTTTCAGTTGATCAAATAAATCATCAATCCTTGGCAAATGATATTTGTCCTTTATGGTGACCTTATTCAACTATTTGAAATCAATACATAGCCTCAAGGTTCCATCTTTTTTCTTTACAAATGGCACTAGGGCTCCCCAAGGTGACACACTTGGGTGTATATATCCCTTCCTTGACAATTTTTCAAGATGCATCTGCAACTTCTTCAATTCTAGTGTTCCCATTCTGTAAGGTGTCTTGGACACTGGGGTAGCTCCTGGCACCAAATCGATAGAGAAATCAATGTCTCTCTTTGGTGGAAGTCCTAGGATTTCTCCAAAAACATCTTCAAAATCCCTCAAGACTGAATGGTCTTCAATGCTTGCCACTTTATCTTTGGTTTTCTCTTTCATATGGGTTTCAAAAATTTGACATCCCTTCCTGAAACTTGTTTTCAATTGCATAGTTGAAATTTCTCTAACAACTACAGTTCTTGGAATGACTTGAACCTTTCCTTGCTTCCCTTCTTCATCAAGACATGTGATTGTCTTGTTGTAACAATCTAGGACATCATGGTGTTTTTCCAACTAATCCTTCCCAATTAGACAATCGTATGAATCCAATGGTATGGTGTTCACACCTACCTTTGTGTTGAGTACATTCATGTCTATTGGACAATCTTTAACTAGCTCATTGATTTTCCTCTTAGCCCTTGTGGCTAATTGAACTAACCAATATTTCTTTTGCTTACTCTTTTGCAAGTGAAATATTTCTACAATGTTATATATTATGTAACTATGGCTAGATCGAGAATCAATTAAAATTGTTATGAGTTGGTTACCTTCCACTTCAATCATGGGGCATTGATATTTTGCATGCTTGTTGTCTGAGGTTGCATAAATCCTTGGCATGTTTCCTCTCATGTCTTCAACTATTTCAACGTCTTGAATGTTGTGAAAAGTCCTCATTCTTTCTCCTTTGCGAGGACAATCCCTATATAATTGATTTCTCTCGCATCCCTAACATTGTACAGGCCGATGCCTTGGACTTTTCCCAAATGAATCTGCAATCTTGTGCTCATTTTGGGTTGATTGACCTTGTTGATTTTATTGGGAGTTTCTCTTGAAAAAGGGTGGATTAAAACATTTCTACCTTTGATATTTTTTACCCTTCATCTTGTCATTCCAAGATTTTTGGAAAACTGGCCTTCCTCTTCTATGCTCATAAAGATACTTTTCTCTCCTTATGGATTCTTCCAAAGTCCTAGGGTTATCATATTGTATCTTGTCATTGTAGAAAGAAGGCAACCCACTCATAAACCTTTATATTTTGACTTTATGAATTTAACATATTTAAGCAACTCAAAGAATCTATTTTCATATTCATCCATTTCCATGCTTCCCCGCTTGAGTTAAAAGAACTATTTCATCTTATTTTCATAGTAATGCTCGGAAAAATATTTCTCTTGGAAATATCCTTTGAATTGTCTCCATGAGACCTTATTTTCATCAAAGTTCTTGGCTTGCTTAAGTTGATCCCACCACATGGATATCTTTCCTTGCAAGTGGTAGGTTGCAATTCTAGCTTCTACTCTTGAGGGGTAATCATGCAGCTGAAAATATTTCTTCATTTCCAATAGCCAGGCCTCAACCTCTTCTCCCTTCCTATGATCATAAAGTTGGTGGCTTGATTTTTGTGACTTCACCTTGCAAGATGTTTGCCTCATGCCTTCTTCTCTGCCTCATGACAGGAGACACACTTGGGTTGATCCCTAGCTCTAAAATTACATGAATTATTCTAGTGGATTTCCTTGGAGAATTATGGCACTTGCTCATGTTTTTTCATTGTCTGTCATTCCCATGGTCATCCCTTTTTCTTTGGGATATGGATTTTGTCACTTGTCTAGCACTAGTTTCTAGTTTGATGTCAGAGTCTTTGCTAACTTACCTATTAGACATATTCAGACTCTGAAATATCTCTTCCTGAGCTTTCATAATCATTTAATTATCTTCCCTATAGTTATGCACTTCTCTATGCATGCTTCTCATAGTTCCAAGCTCCTACCTGTCTCTTCTTCCATTAGAATTTGTCTCAACATTTCTCATGCTGACATACAAACCCTTGACCTCCTCCTCATGGATTTAATATCCATATCCATATTCCATAACTTCAGTCCGCATATAAGAACCAAGGTTGTTTTCATGTACCTCTAATTCTGCAATAAATGTGCATGTAATAATTATTGTTAGCACATGCATACTATAAAACATTTCATTAACTAGAATGCATGATATTCTTCTTCTCAAATTACGAAGATCACAATGTACTAAGTCAAAATATTAATCATTATACTTAATCCTCTCTAAAACTTCTCTCCAATGACTATACTCATGCCTCATTATGAGTTCTGAGCAAAAATTTACAACATTCACAAGTTGAAATTTTCCAGTCATTGTTTTATTTTCACTGTTGCAAAGTTATTTTATTACTTTCTGAGAATATTTTAGTGCTCAATTAAAAATTATAGATGGATAAAAATTTTATCCTCCTCAATACCTTTCCAACGACTATTCGTTTTCCCAAATCTAATCTCCAAGCTGAAAGTTATGGTCTGAGGAAGTTTATATTGTTTTCCCATTTTATCTCTATATGCTACATGTGTCTTCTTTCTCTTATTGTACATTTTCACGTACCTAGATTTCAAATATGGCTTTGTGGTTGTCTTCTATGATTCATAATATTTTCATAGACTACTCATGTGCCCTAAATGGACTTCTCAGCAAGGAGTTAATCCCTCTGGAAGTAAACTGGTGAAAAAATTATACCTTTAACTATTTCAGCGGTAACTTTCTCATACAAGCTTTGTTTTGCATCTGAGATAGCTCATTGGAAAGCTCTCTCCGAATTATTTTATTTAAGTTATAGAAACTCTATGTGGTGATGACAACACTTATAGTTTCAAAAATTTGAACTCCTAGAAATGTTGTTTAGGGCCTCAAAATGCCCCCGCAAATTGAAGACTTTAAAAAATCCAAAAATTTCATATAAAATTGATTGTTTTTACTGTTAGCACCGTCGATCTCAAAATCGGGTAAAGTCTGAGCAGTTGATCCGAGAATCATTTCCCAAGCACACAAATCAATCCCCATCGTTGATCACCCAAGTCGAAGTAATCTAGACTGTCGATCTGAACTTTATCGGTGATCAACTAATTCCTTTGGTGAACCAAACTTGCTTTCTGTTTTCTTTGAACCTCGATCATCAGCCAACAACCATCGGTCGTTTCTTTTAGCAAACCAATTTTTCTCACAAATATTGTCGAACCTTGATCATTGACGATCGACCATCGACGAAATTCCCTGACAACCAACTTGTTTACAAATTTCGTCGAACCCCAATCATCGATCATCACTTGGTTGATGTGGAAACTATGTTGACGTGGCATGACATGTGGATTCTGACGTGGCATGACATGTGGATGTTGACATGGAACTCTGACTGACGTGGTATAACACGTGGTTACAAATGTGGCAATACATGTGGACGTTGATGTGGAAAGACATGTCATCGTCCCCTTTCCTTCATCGGTGATCGACATCTTAGTTTGGACAATTGAACACCTCGCTAAATCGGTCAACTCCTGATCATCGGCCATCGACGATCGACGATTTCCTTTGGACCCATGAAACCTTTCTCCAAATTTTGTCGACCGCCGATCATCGACCATCAATGATCAACATTTTTCTTTGGCAGCCAAAACACTTCGCCAATCTCGTCGATTCGACCATCGGTGATCGACGAATTCTCTTGGACAAAACCAAATACTTTGCAAATCTCATCGACCCGACCATAGGCCATCGACAATCTCTCTTGGAAAAATCCAACACTTAAAATTTTTCAACCAAATCCCAGATGAATCTGGGCTATCAATTTCCCTTTCAAAAAGATCTTGATCGTTGACTTTCCAAACTTTGTCGATGAATCTCGACCATCGATCATTTAACTTCACCAATCTATGAAAATGAATCATGGTCATTGATTCTCTTCTTTTGGTAAAACTCCAAAAAACTTATAAGTTTTCAATCAACTCACGATGAATCTGGGACATTGATCTCAAAATCAACCACGATCTTGGTCATTGATTCACCAAAATTCCCCCGACTTCTTCAATCTCCATTAAAACATAAATTTCAACCTTCTAGGAATTTAACTTTGTAACTTGTAGATTGACACCCTGGATCATCTCTTTGATAATTCTAAGGCATCTGAAACTCGAATTTGCTCACAAATTTGGGGATTTTGCTCTAATTTTTCACCATTTTCCCCCAAATTCATCACAAATCGAAATCTGTAATAGCGATTTTTCCAAAATTCTCACTGGCTCTTGGCCCTTACGGGTCTAGTGTTGAACTAGAAGCTTTGATACCAATCTTTAATGTTCCCTGGCCCAGTTGAGGACTCTTACATGCAAAAAAACTCATAAAATTAAAAGTTTAAGCTAACTAATCTTGTAGCCTACCAGCTACAGGAAAACATACAATTTTAACCTTTTGTTGATACCATGAACTATATACATCTACAACATTCTAAAATAACATAAAACACAACTAATAAACTCAAACACAATAGCATATAAATCGTTCTCAAACACATAGCTAATACACAACAATTAAACTCATAATGCAACACAGAAACACGATAAAACACTTATCTTGTAAAAAAGGTTATGCAACCAGCTACTTGGGATGAACATTCCACCCAACCATAGACTTGTTGTTCCATATCTCAACAACAAGACACCCCCGAGCTAGGGATAAAAATCAACAAAAGAGGGTGGTCTCTCACTGTCTACTCACAACTCAAAAAATCTCACAACCCGTTGGTATTCTCTTACAACTATCCCTATTTTTCAGTGGCTCTCTTCCTCTCGACTTATCCAACCCAAGGAATGTACCCTTCACTACTCTCATTCCATCAAGCATCCCATTCGTTTATCGGGGTATTTTTGGCACAGGTAACCGGGAATCTCACTACTGGGAAACTCAAGGGAGCTCATTGTTAGGAAAACAACAAAAATCACTTGTTGTTATAGTGAAACTCACATAGGAGTTCACTCTTTAGGCCTGACAACCTGACTCTTCATTTTTCTACTCCAAATACGCTCCAGATTTCTCCCTTCATGGTCGCTCCAGTTCCTGATCTCTTCTCTGTTGTTCCCTACTTGTTGTTCATGTCAAACATGTTTGTCTAAAAAAATTGTTGTAATTGTCCATACGAATTTCCTCTCTTTAGCTTGCTTGAATTACACACTTCCCCAAGTTGATTGTACTCATCCCCCATGCTCCAATAACTATGGGATGTGACTTCTCACACCCACCCTCTTACATGTATTCAATGATTGGCTTTGAGGACACTCAATCAGAAAATTCGAAGGTTCATATACCAATAGCAATTTTAGGAAGTGGGTTGAATTAATAGACATGGGTAATTCTCCCTTTGACCCCTCCTAGACACTCATATACATTCCTCTCTCTTGTGGATTAATCATCCCCCATCTTTGTCCATGCCCCCCAACAGTTGATATCACATTTTATGTATTAAAATTCATAAATACAATTCACATATACATCACTTGGTCATGGTCACATTTCATATCTACATTAAGCATTAATTAAACTGGGGATTATAGTGGGGATGTTACACCAGAGTTGGCCAATGGGACACTTGAAACCACTTACTTAACACTTCTAGTTATAAACACATCCATAGTAGTCCCACTTTCAAAGGCCCTTGTTAGATCCACACTTTCCACCCTTTGATCCACCTTGACAGTCTCAATTAAACTAACATTGTGCCTATGATCACCCCACTAATTTTTTCTTTTTGTCGGATTGCACAACTCTGTCGATATTGTCGCTAGAAATCATGTTCACCGACTTGATTACTTTGTATCTTCTTGTTAGATGTGCACGTCTAATGTTTTTGTTGTGTATCTTTTTGTTAAAATGTGCAATTCTATCATTAGTTTGTGCTATGGAGCATATTTACAAGTGAGTTCACAATGACACACTCTTGAATGCATTTTTTGCATGCCTCTTATTGTAAGCAATAAGACGGAAAAAAAATCCTCATTTTCTCAAATGATTTTTCTCATCATAATAGAACCCTTTGATGATTGGTGTGTGCATCTCTTATATTGGGGTTTTTAGGTTTGGCACATGGATTCTCCTTTAACCCTTCTTTCCATTCAATGCCGGCTTCTAAGTAGGTTTTGTCCATTCATCTTGGCTGACACTGCTTATGTGCCCTACCACCATGGTTTGAGGTTGCTTATGATTCATTTGTGATCTTTGATTGTATCTTACAAAGTTACCAAACATCTTGGCACTCACATGTTTTCCATCTTAACGTGTAATTATGATTTTTTCTCTTGGTAAGGTTTGAGTGTCTTCCACAAATATTATTGCTTACTATCTATGAAATCATTATTAAGGCCTCAAGTTCATGACATTTAGAAATGAACGATCTCTTTACTTTGTAACTTTACTTGTTAGTAGAAGTGAATGAGTTTGATAACCTTTAAGGTGAACTTGTTTAGTTGTGAAATTGTTTGTTTTTCATTTTCAACAATACATTTGGTTATTCAATTGCATGAACTTATTTGAAAGCCCTTGGTAGTTCCATAACTCATTTTATTGTGAACAATTTCTATCATTTTCTCTTGATTACAATATATTTTACAGTTAATCTTACATGTGAAGCAGTTGGTTACCTCTCCAATACAAGTTTTAGCCATAAACAAACTTCTTAGAAAACCATTGGGCAAGTTGTTCAATAATAGTACTTTACTCTCTCCAAATAAAGATGCTTTGCCTAGTTTTTTTTGGCCCATTCGATTGTTAAGGCGATTGCCTAGAAAAAAATGTCATAATTCTTAGTCATTATAAAGAGGAGAAAGAGAGGTTGACCTAGATACTTTTTAACTAATTATTTGATTTATTCAAACACACGCAAAAGAGTGCCCAAAGTCCACTCTCCCATTATTCAGTTAAATACCAATCCATTTGGAAAAAATAATAAAAATAAAAATACCAAGCACTTCTAGAGAAAGGGAAGCTCAAAAAAATGGTATAGAGGATCTTCTCTTGTTCCATAAATTGGACATAAGGTTGACCCATGTTTGTACCAAATTCTCAAGGTCACCATCGAGATAAAAACTTTCTCACTCAATTTGCATAAGAGTGTGTTCACTTTGGGAAGGTTGTACTTTCACTAGACCAATGCATAGATGCTTTGGGGAGGTTTAAGAGGCCAATTTCTTGATGATATATTAAAACATTGTTTATTTTACTATAAGTTTTGTTTTCACTTGATTTCTATGGAAAGCCTTAAGCACTAGACAGAGTTGCCATAAATGTAGGTGGAACCTTGATGTTTTGCAAGTGGGCAAAAAACCTATACACCAAGGTTCCAAGGCATGAATTTATGGCACGTCTGTGTGGTGCTTAAGGTTTGTCGATTTCTATAGCTTAATATGTTTTTTGGATGATTTTTGCAAAATAAGTCATTTAAAAATGACCACATTCATAGTAAAAGCCACATTTATAGAGAATATTTTCATACTCTAAACATTAAGTCGTCATGTCACCCACTTTATTCTCTTTCCCAACACTTTGTCACCATTTACTTATGTCGATGCGTATCTCAGCTATTAGACTTATTTTTATTGTTTGTTTTATCAGCATGATAGAGTTTCCTATCATGTTCCATATAATATTAGGAATCTATGTGTTTTAATACTTTGAATAGGGAAAGTAAGAAATTGGTCATAAGGAACTTATCATGGACCAAAACCAACATCAAAAACAAACTAACATCCACCATGAAATATGTCCTTTGTCAAGATGAAATTACTCTTGTTATAAAATGACTTTATAATAAAACAAAGTCTTACAATGGACTTGTAATAAAAAAATACCCTCCCAATTAAAGAAGTAGAAATGAAACATTCATTTTTAATCTTCAATATGTGTTGACCCACTTTTAATGTCCTCTTAAATTGGAAAATAATCTAAATGTTTCCATGAGGCCAATCTTAACCATGTTTCCAAGTACATCCTTCCAACTTTGTTTGATCGGCTCCCAATATTAGAACCCTGTCCAAATGCCATACAGATCTCCCTTTGACAAGAGGCTCCTAAACTCATTTGTAATTTTTTCTAACAAATTATGAATGAATTCCCTCAAACCATGAGTATTAGCATGAACATGTCTTCCTTCACTAGAAGCATCTTTATATGTTAATGAAGCAAGATCCATGAGAGGGTTAATAAACCAATTATTTTGCACTCTTAACTCTTACAACACTATTTCACAATCAGAATTGAATAAAACCCCATTCATTGAAGCAAAAGTAAAAGGTACTAATAAAGCCTATGCAAAGTCATGAACAATGCTAACAATCAACCCAACATTGCATTTGGAAGACATGAGTGAGAAAAGAGTGTTCCCTTCCCAATAACCAAATTTGTGAGCAAGCTAAAGCAAACAACATCTCTAAAGGAAATTGCCTCTTAACAGAATGTCATTCCAATATTAGATACACCACCTCAAACTCTACAACAAAAGTAAAATAACAGACTCCTAAGAGAAATTGTCTTTTCCAAAGATAGCAAAAATAACAAATAATAACAATCATCCATGTAAAAAGAATAAATAAGAAAGAAGATTGATATTAATGTATAGATCTTCACATCAACATTATGAAAACCTACCAACTCCACAAAATGACTACACACCACCATGGATAATGGTTTGAAAGATTAAACATTGCCACTATTCATACAAAGTAGCATTATGAAAACCTACCAACTCCACAAAATGACTACACACCACCATGGAGCATGGCTTGAAAGATTAAACGTTGCCACTATTCATACAAAATCACATATACAATGGGTAAAACCCTTGAAATTGAATAAGAGCTTCAACCAACATAAGTTCATCTATTTTAAAAGGCATTGTCTAACTGTTCTATGAAATGGCTTTATTCGTCGAAATCCGACGATATAAATTTGCACAAAATCACTATTTTTTGTTGTTTAAAATCCATGTCTGAATGTAGAAATGGATTCAACGTGCTGAAAAACCCTTGGGACACTCGGATTATACAGAAATAATCACTCAAATATGTGGATCTAACAATTTCTCGTCAAATTTCGAACAAATATCCTTGAAAAATATCACTAGAAAAGAGTCATTCCGTAGAACGTTTAGACTACGACATTTTAAAATCCCACAAAAACACATCCAATAACAAAGAAGTTTAAATTGTTAAAGACACATCTTGAGTTCCATCCTCCAACCAATCTTGCAAGAGTTGTTATTTAAGAACTATACTATTATGTCTTTTCCAACAACTAGTGCGTGGAAAATCAACTAGATATGTCGTACTATTCCAAAGTAATTCCACGCTATAAATTGAAAAATATTTCATCCAAGAATGAAATTGTTATACAATCATTGTTTTTTACTACATAATAAAAATGCAATATAGCAATTTTCCAAACTGAATGGGACTACAAAATGCCTCAAATAACTAAGTCGAAATCAAGGTAAGAATAGTTGTTGCCAACTGCACTTATTTCAAACATTTCAAATAATCTAGTTTTAATTTTAATCCCAAATTACTATTTTCTTATATCAAAGTTCCAAATACTCAACTTTATGATATTCTTGAAATGTTTACAAATTTTGAAAGTTAGTTTCAATAGTAGAATTTTAGTTTTGAATACAGAATTGACAACTAAGTTGTTATTATCAAGGCTTCATACATTCAAACCGTCACTTTGTTTAGAGTATTGACAAAATCCTTAAAAATAAGATAAATTTGGCATTGCAATCTTCACCCAAAATATCCATTAAAGGCAATGATTGATGATTTGTACCCAAATCCTTTTTGAGGTTTTTCTTCCTTGCAAAAGAAAAAGCTCTATGCTATTCTTGCAAAATTTTTTTGAAGAAAATAGATGCATATGAGGGGTTGCTCATAATCAGTGTTACACAAATCCGAATATATGGCATTGCTCATGTTTTGCAAAAGTATGTCAGTATAAACAGTCTCTCTCCACATTTAATATATACTTCTGCCATTTTCCTATTGTCTGATGTTTGGCTTCATTGGAATGTATTACTTTAATTCAAGAATCATGGTCTTGAATCTAAGAGAACATCATGTCATCCAATATAAGTTAGTTGCTTAACCCTTGTAGAAAGAGGTTAGTCATTGAAAAAGACGAGCACCAAACTGTCCATACCAACCAGAATTTTCAAATCATTAGTTGCACACCATCTTTGACAGGCCACAAAACTAGGTGCAAGTGATATTTAATGACTAGGTAATAATAAAACAGGTTGAAATACCTCAAGTGTTTTAACCCAAGCGAAGCTCAATTACCAAGACTTGAGTATATTTTTAAAAGCTTCCATCTTCATCTAATATTAAATTTGTACTGAAGCACTCTGATCACCTGGCTGTGAAGATATCACAAGTCCCTAGACTCACAAAATTCTATCCCATCTTGCACATTCAAACAAAGCCAAAGTTGCCTGAAGTAATTGCATATCAAGGCAACACGACTACTTTTAAGAGTTTTCTCATTTTCAATCCAGCTTAAGAAATGACAATCTCTCTTAATGTTTCAAAAACCAACAGCAAAGACAAATATGACCATCCTCAGTGATTTCTCCTCATCTTTCATAGAGAATCAAAAAAGGCACGTGTAGAGCTACACAAGTATATGATACAATTTGTACAGGTGTTGCAGAGAGTCTCTCAAGCAGCACTTGAAAGATCAATCCAGTTTGACATGTAATCCGTGTGAACAAAACGATGAAGCTTTTTACTTCTAGTTGAAATTCTCCTGTTTGTCATCTGGCTTACAGAATGTTGTTCCTCCCTGCGTAGTAGATAAAGTAACATGAATGCTTGAGACCTAGGTAGATATTCTATTGAAAACAAGTTTAATTATTAATATAATCAAATCAGTTATCATGTGTTTCTCAGCTGTTCTGTGTTTTGAATAACTCATAACTTACAAACACATATTGTAGATGTCTTTTCGACGCTTTTCAATTTCGTCACACTTGAACCAATCTTTGGTGAGCTGGAAAACAACAATCATCCTGGTTACACCTAAATGCTATATCCAAACAACAAATTCCATTGAAGAAAACAAATAGGAGACATATCGATACTTACAAAATAAGGATAACAACCACTAGATATGCTGAAATTCTCTGGAGCCGACTGCAAAAAAAGATCAATGAAATGGAGCAGGAAAACGCCACAGTCATCACCATTTGTCTGCTGAGGCACCTGCAATGAATGTCACATTAAATGTTCGGTTGAGTCATTTCTGTGACAGAACATAAAATGGAAATCTAGTTTTTCCTGTTCCAACGCCAAAAACAAACACAGAGATGCAATTTCTAAAGATACAATGAGTAAGAATTTATTACTTCGGGAACCAAAAGAGGGATCTTTGCAATTATTTTGTCCCCGTCCTGCCTGCCTTCTTCTTTATGAATTTCTATGAGGAACCTATAGAAGTTATGTCAAAACATCCTCGTGAACTGGCTTATAGGGAAGTTAAATCCTACATGTACACTACAGATGGTGAACAAGCAAATAACAAAACCCTTGGTTTTCTTTTGAAATTGGTAGGACTGAATCGTTTTCATAAACACCAAAAACCAAAGGACAAATTTTGAAGGAAAAATAACAGAACAACTGCCAACAATTTGGCAGTAAAGAAGAAAGTAATGTGCCAAGAGTTCATGCTCACTTTCTTATCAGGGGTTCAAGCCGATTTGGGTTTGTTTCCTTCAATGAATCCAAAAGCAACATGCATGGTGTCCTTGCTTGGGTACCAAAATCCTCTCCAAAATGACAGAGAATCAATAAATTCCAATGGCTCCTACACATGAATGTGAATCTATTCAGACTTTCATTACACAAACACAACTTTATTTTCTGACTGCAAGGTCACGAGACATTAGAATTCCATCTAAAGATCACAATTATAGAAAAGATAAGAGAAGGAAGCATTCTCTCCAAAGACAAACAAAGATTAGAAAGAAGGAAATACATTTATGGTACCAGTGAACTATTGGAATGAAAACGTATTGCCTTGCAAAAATACTTTTTGCTTTCGTCCATTTCAATATGTTAAAGGATAATGCCTCTTCAAGATACATTGAAAACCACAAACAATCCAAGAAAGTACAAGACTCTTGTTTCGCCTTGGGAAGATTCTTCCATAATTGCCTGCACATGGTACAAGGAGCACATATAAATTTACTCGCTAATATTTGCCATATGACTTTTTTTTTATGTGAAAAAGGTGAAGAATAAATTCATCCAAAAAAGAATTTTTCAATTTTGACTAATATAATTCGATTATTAGTAAAATTTGCCAAAGTTTAATTTTGACAAATCAACTTTGATTATCAGTAAAATTTGGCAAATATGTTCTGCAAAAATTATTGAACATTGAGAACTAGCATAAATTTTTGTATCCACCTGAGACAAAGATGATTCTTGTTTTAAGGATAAGAAAGATCGGCCAGTGTTCTGTATGTTTCAGTAAAATGCATCTTTTTCAGCGGGTAGTTTGTTTGCCTTCAAAATCAGGTTACAAATTGACATCTCTTAATAAAATGGAAAACTTGAAAGTAAAGCAAGTGTGAATGCAAGAGGATGCAAAGAATAAGAACACATGAGTCACTTCTCTTAGTTTGGGCTGCTTTGGGCTCGTAGTTATTTGGATAGGCAAAGTCCTGCTTTTTGGGTGCACGACCACCTGTTAGGAATTCTGTTTAGTATAAATTCCGTTAAGAAGGACTAAATTCTTCCCTTCTCTAATGTTGCTTAAAGTGCCCCGCAAGTTACTTCAACAAACTTTACAGAACCAAATATAGTTTAAGAAACAAACTCTATACAGAAAAAATGAGTTGGTGCTCTAGTAATAGCAGACAAGTAGAGACTTTTTTTTGAGATCCTATCGACATTACAGGATATGGGCGTGTAGCTTTATGTAAAGGGCTTACAAGATTGCACTTTCAGAGGCTCAGGCCCAACCAAATTAACAAGAAAAAGAAAAAGAAAATGATAGAAAGCTGATATAAGGAAGAATTTACTCCATATATTTGTCGATGATGTTGGTATCAAGGTGCTTGTCTAGATTAGAAACTTGATTTCTACGCACTAATCGCACTGGTTTCTTCCGTCCCCGATTCCTAGAAGACCAGCGTTTACAAGTTTCTTCCCGTTCATCGTCAACATCGATTAACAGACCCGTTGGCATGTGTTGAGGATGAATCTTCTCAGGCCCACTTACACTTGAAGATTGCAGTTGACTTGTTGTAGAGTCTCCATCTTTGCAATCAACGATCGTGGTTCTACAATTAAGAGCAAAATCTACTTCATTTAACGGCAAAATAATGGCATCTTTATCTGTATTGCTAATTTTGGAGGGCAAATAGCTGTCATTTTTTCTCAGGAAACGACGATACCTCTTCATCCTTTTATTTCTCGGGACAGCAAGGCCCTTATAAACGGATCTTCTTTGAACACTGTCGCGCTTGTTAGCTCTAGGGTCCGCGAAGCCCTCTTTCACCATGAAATTAGTTTCCAAGGTCTTGTATTTCATTTCTTCAATCCGCCGGTCCATTGAGCTCCAACTCAACTCGACACTGCTCTCCCCACCTCCAACATCTAATTTGCCTTTGGGGTTTCTCAACTTTACAATTACACGATTTTCCACATTTTGACTTTCAGGGTTTCTAGAAGGCCCCTGCTTGATCGACGAATTGGCATCTAAATTTACAGATCCACCATGTGCGTCCAAGAAGACTACCTTTCCCCATAAACGTCTGCGTTTTTGTAAACAGGAGCGCCTGCGACGGGGAATGCATGCAAAGAGACTGTCACAGGAGGGGGGGCTTTTCCCTGAAGCTCTTCCGCGCCCACGGAGAACCCCAAAGTTCGCCATGGATGGATTCAACAGGCCGCCCAACCTCCGATTTTCACATGGCAACTGAAATAAAAACACGAAAGTGCTGCAACCGCAGTTTCTATGGGCTTCTTCTACTAATCGGATTGAAGGCAATCTATTTCAAATTTAATTCATTAATTCACATGACATACAATTGCGAATACAGAGACCGCGCTGCGCTAAATGCAAATCCAAAGGTGGGCAGTCTCCCACTTCGTCGGAAGGAGTGCCCACCATCACGACAATCCATATCAAGAAAAAAAAAATAACCCTCCCCTCAACGTAAAACAGTCTCTCCAACTTTGTGTGCTTGAAAAGTGAAGGCAGATGTTCATTCAAATATTTACACCAAAACACTGTGCTGTAGCCATCAAGTATAATGCAATGAAAGGGGTTCACTGTACTGTAGCCATTAAGTATAATGCAATGAAACGGGTAGTGAATTTAAAATGTGGAAACTATCATTATTTTGTCTCTGTATACAAAGTCTTTTAGTTACCAGGTTCCAATTTGAACATGGATAGTGTAGTTAAAAAATAATCATATGGAAAAAAAAATGGATATGGTAGGTAAAAAAGAATTATATGGAAAAAATTGTTACAAGAAAAATTAGATTACACATTTTAATAATAAAAACGTGAGAATAACTATTTTGTGAAATTTTGGAATTTCATTAACAAAATTATAAAATTTAGTAATACAAAATTACATCTTAATAATACAAAATATATAAAAATTTTAGAACTCTAAAAAAATGGAGATTAATGTTCTTTGAATTTTTGGAATTTCAGTTATAAAATTCAAAGTAAATAGGATTGACTATTCAAATCTAATCTAAGGTAAATAATTCTGCTTATACTAATAACTAAGCATGTTGTTGGGGCTAAAACTCAACATTGGGCCATCGGAATGTAATGTGCAATTGAAAGTCCAATGATCACGATTCTCACGAAATCCCTAGTTAAGATAGCCTTATGCAAGAAGCGCAACCCTAGGGGCACTTAGGAAGGTTGTCCATTGTCACCACAACAACTCTTACTCTCACTTTAGGCTGCTTCTTTTTCAGCTAAAGGGGGGAAACCCTAGAATTATTTTTTTTAATGATATTCTTTAGAAATAAAGGGATGATGGTATAACACACTCAACCCCTAAGTACCTTTTTAAGGCATGGGGTATAAATTTTTCCTCGGTTCCGCAACTTCTTGAATAGCTCGAATAAGAGCACCATTGCCTTTTGTTCTCCGAGAGCTTTCCAATGACTATAAACTCGTTCAAAACTGAGTTTTGGTTCGAGAGTTATGGCCTTCCGAAGTTTTCAGGGTGTCATTGGCCAATGGCCACCGCCTTCGCCACGTGGCTTCGTTTTCCTCGTACCATTCAACATGGCACTGTCATGGCCCCAATCGTCATCCTTTGGAAATGACGTGGCCGTGGAAAAAGGGTTTACAGGGGAAAGTCTCTATCGATTCATCGTGGGTTTATTCACTTCCCCAACCTCGATGATTCTTGTTTTTCCCTTTTTCCTTAACATGTGACCAGCACTGGAACCTAGTCCTCTGGACTTTGGCCTTTACACACTCTGTTGTACAACACTAAAGCTTCTTGGAGACCCGAAGTCCCAGAGCCTCTCTTTACTCCAAAATCTATGGTGGAGTTTTGTCCACCTTTTAATCTAACGATTAATATTTACCTGCACTTAACACATCACTTGGACTTGACTAGAGAGGTGGGGTCCCACACCTAATTCGTGTCCAATCCCATGATAACACATGGAGCTATCCATACATGCCACATCACCATGACGCACGCGGGCCCATCCTATCAGAGATTGACATTACAACCAAGGAAACTTCAATGCTTCCACACTTTGGCGCTTCAACCACTTTTCTCTATTTGCAAATCCTCCAAAATCCCGAACCTTGAAGTCCTACCACGTGGCTCTGACATTCGGCCCTTTTGGAGCTTGCATATTAGCACTCCAAACGCTCGAAGTTCCGAACTCTCAAACTCCTGGAGTCCTACCATGTGGCTCCAGCCTTCAACCCTTTTGGAGCTTGCGTCTTGGCACTCCAAACACCTGGAGTTCCGAAGTCCCGAACACCTAGAGTGTAATGTCCCCATTTGCCTAATCTCTCTAAGAGAGAATTATGCTAGCCTAATTGAGTTCCCATGGGCTAGGGCGGAAAATAATCAAGGGAACATTATCCTACATTCATAAGAGAAGGAAAGAAAAGCTCAAGTTAGAATTATAAAAAAGAGGATAGGAGGAGTCTATCATCGTTCTTGCATTCACTCAATTGAGAAATAGAATTTGTAGAGCTCTTGAGAAGAGAGTCTAGGGTTTTTGGAAAACCTTGTTCATCTATTGGTTTCGGTGTTGCAACGATACACCCTAGCTAGTCTTAGGTTCAGAATCAACCAGATTTCGACATTATGTTTCATTGATAGTGTGTTCCTTGTGGTAGTGCTTTCCTACAGGTGTGACTGGGTTACATAGTGGTGGTGGTTGAGTATTCTTCGTTGTGGGACGAGTTTCCCATTTGGAAGAAGATTTCTCCCTTGTAGGGCGAGTTACTCCTTTGTAGAGGTTGAATCTTCATATTAACAAGAGTGGAAGAGGGCGGAATCCATTCATACCATTTCTGGGAGTTTCCTTGATGTTGTGCGCTAGTTCTATACTGGTTGGGCAACTTTCTTTAACTATTGGGCATGTTAATTCCCTTCTTGGGTACAAATAGAGGCATAAACCGGTTGTTGGTCGTGGCACCTTCATGTTGGGCACACTTGGTATTTCATATTTGTTGTTGGGTTTGTTCTTAACTGTTGGGCACGATTGCTAATTGGAATTATATTGAGTGTTGGACTACACATTATTATCATTGAAGGTCGTGGGAATCATCATCATACATCAAAACTGTTTCTACAATACTATCCCAAGGTTGTCACAACTATCTCTTATCAGTTTGATGAAGAAACAAAGATAAAAAGGGGACATCTATTCGGTTGTTGATTTATCCTCTCTATATCACCTATTTCCAGCATCAATTATCTCAGGTTCTTTTTCCATTTTATTGCAGCAATATTATCCTTGAAGTTTGTCTTAGAATCTTGAGCATTAATGTGTGTCCATATCAGAAATTTAAATAAAACAGTCCCAGATTTCCTTCAGAGCGTAGAACACTGTGTTTAATTTTATTACAACCATTATTATGCAATAAATATCATACTTATTATCGCTGCAAACGTATCAATAGAATAGAGGTGTTACTTCTATTATTTTGAGTAGGGTGGACCAACTGTTTGACAAAAGAAACCAATAAAAAAAGTGAAAAAAAATTGCAAAAATATTAGGCAGAATATTACAGTGGTATCAGAGCATGTTCCTTGCTCAATTGTGGGGATCTAGAAGTTAAAAGAATTGGGCAGTAAATGAATAGGGAGGATAGGCAGAACGTCACCCACCGAAGGAAGATATACCAGAGTCGAGAATCTCCATTGGACAGGGAAAAACCAGTTCAGGAATTAGAAGCTCAACCTGAGGTGAATAAGGTAGATAAGGGTGAAGACATCATGAGTGACAAAGATGGACAGGCTTTCAACAGTCTTCTCAGCGCATTGAATGATTTGGCCAAGGGCTAGAAAGCAATAATGGATTTGATGGGGCAGATGGCAGTTAACAACATGGGGAGTCAAGACAAGCAAAATCATAACGGTGAAAGGAATTCTACTAATGAGGAAGGAATCCATTCTCACACCACCATGTAGAGCCACCCCCATTTGTACACCAGGACACCCAGGCCTACCATGCCTCAATTCCTCGATAATGATGCATCAGAGCGAATGGAGCAGACTGATCAGGATATACCCTTTGGAGCTTATTTGGAGGAGTATCGGAGATTGGGAGATGATTTTCAACTTTCCATGTCCTTTCATGATTTTCGCCACTTAAAAAGAAAGAACGAGCCTAGGGGGCCAAGGGGACGATGTCCCAAAACACGGAGTTACAACGCACATTGGGAAAGGTGACCATTCCCAACTTTGATGGGTCATCAAAATGCATTGCTAAAGCATGGGTGCAGAAATTGGACACTTATTTCAAGCTCAACAAAATGGTTGAAGTTGATGCTATTAAGCTTGCCACCCTGCATTTGGACGGAGAATCCCATGAGTGGTGGTACCATGGGTTAGTGACATTGGGTTATTTAGGCATCACTTCATACCTCGATTTCACATAGAGGGTCATTGAGAGGTTTGACAGGAAAGACCCATAGATCCATTTTTGAGAGTTTGATGGACATATATGAGGCACACTTGGTGATGTTGTTCGTTAAGGGGCTATCAGAGCCATTACATGAATGGGTGAATGCCTACAAACCCACCACTTTGCAGGATGTAGTCAGTCATACTAGGGACATGCAAGATGTTGTTCCCAAGAGCAGGTTTCCTTTGAAACCCACCTTCCCACAAAAGAGCAAGGAAACCAAACCATTTCAGAGGGATTAGGATGGGAAGCCCAAGATGGATGAAGAAACAAGAAAGGAGCTAAGGATGAAGAAATTTTTCTTTAGTTGTCATGATCTGTGGGTACCAGGGCACAAGTGTGTCAGGAAACACAAGACCGAAAAGGCTCATTATATTGAGGTCTATTCGGACAGTGCTAGTGATGAAGAGGAAGAGCAGCATGAACAAGAACATGGACACCAGACATCAAGTGAGGAGACATCACAGGGTAGGGCTAAGGGCCCTGTTATGGCATCCATGTCAGGACTTCCCAGGTACCACACTTTCAAAGTTCGAGGAGTCCTGCAGGGGCACAAGGTTACAGTGTTGATTGATAGTGGGGCATCCCACAACTTTATAGATGCAGCTTTGGTGGACAGGCGAGAGATTCTGGTGGAGGAGTTAGAGGGATTCATCGTGATCATACCCAGAGGCTATAAAATGGAGTGCACTAGATGGATCCCCAAGTTGAAAATAACCATGGGGAATTATACGTTGATAGATGATTTCTTTGTGGTGGATGTTCCAGACACTAATGTGGTGCTTGGAGTTTAGTGGTTATACTCCATTGAGAAATACACTATTGATCAGAGGACTATGGAAATGGAGTTCATGGGACCAGATGGAAAAAGGTGGTTTTACAGGCTATGCACCAGTATCCACCCAAGATCGTGTCATCTCACAGTATGGAGGCAGTGATGCGGCATGGAGACATAGAGTGGGCAGTTGAGTGCTACATTTCTGACATGGAGCCACTAGATCGACCTTGACAATATCCAGACAATATTCAAGCATTGCTTCGCAAACATCATATGGTTTTTGTTGACATTCCTCCAGGAGTACCCCCAGATAAAGGATTTGAACATATTATAGAATTAGAATAAGGGGTTCAAGCTGTCATAACCAATCCTTATTGCCACCCCAATATGTACAAATATGAGATAGAAAAAACCGTCAAGGATTTGTTAAAGATGGGTCACATTCGGCCTAGTTCTAGCCCTTTTTCCTCTTCGGTGGTATTGGTTAAGAAAAATGACGGTTCCATGAGGATGTGCATTGACTACCTAGTGCTTAACAAGAAAACCATAAAGAACAGGTACCCAATTCCGAGGATCGATGAACTGATGGATGAGTTGAGGGGATCAAAATATTTCATGAAGATTGATCTTCGCTCAGGATACCATCATATTCGAGTTAAAGAGCAGGATATTCAGAAGACTGCCTTATGATGCCATTATGGGTATTATGAGTTCTTGGTTATGTCGTTTGGGCTAACCAATGCCCTTGCTACATTCCATTCCTGCATGAACCATGAGTTCAATAAGCAATTGAAGAAATTTTTGTTGGTCTTCTTTGATGATATTCTCATTTATAGCAAGACTTGGGAGGATCATCTCGGGCATTTGGATGAGGTATTGGGGATTTTGGAGGAGAAACAACTCTACGCAAAAGAGTCCAAATGTGAGTTTGGCATGACTGAGATGCTTTACTTGGGGCATGTGATCGGGGAAAATGGTGTCCAAGTCCACCAGGAGAAAATCAGGGCAATTATAGAGTGGCCTACCCCCAGAAAATTAGGGCAATTATAGAACTGAAAATATTCCTATGGCTCTGCACTTATTATAGGAAATTTGTTAAGGAGTTCTCACAGTTGACGACACCTCTTACAGATCTCACTAAGAAAGGATCTTTCAGTTGGACAGATGAGGCAGAAATGACATTTGAGAAAATGAAACAGGTAATGAGTTCATGCCTTGTGCTAGCCTTACCAGACTTCACTCGACCATTTGTGCTTGAGTGTGATGCTTCAGGGATATGGATAGGAGTTGTATTGAAACAAAATAATCATCCTATTTCTTTTGAGAGCCGCAAACTTAGGGAGTATGAGCGGAATTATTCAATATATGACAAGGAGATGTTGGACATTATGCATGCATTGGCCAAATTCAGATAGTACTTGGTGGGGAATAGGTTCAAAATGAAGACATAACATAACAACCTGAGGTTCTTCATGGATCAGAAAGAATTGAGTGAGAGGCAGCATAAGTGGATCAGTAAAATTCAAGCATATGATTTTGAGATTGAATACGTGAAGGGAAAGAACAGTGTGGTGGTCGATTCCCTTTCTAAGGTACCATCCACTCTCTCCCTTATGGATATTTTAGTTGATTGGAATATCTCATGTTGGTAGAATACTCCAAGAATAGATTTGCTTGTGAGATCCTAGACGGTCGGATCCAGGATGATCGATATCGAGTTGTGGATGACATCATTTATTACAAAGACAAGATCTTTTTAGTACCGGAATCTCAGCTGAAGGAAAAAATCATGCAGACAACACACAGTTCACCTTTGGTGGGACACCTTGGGTACTTGAAAACCTACAGTCAGATCAGGGAAAGATTTACATGGAAAGGCCTCAAGACGGATGTGTTGAGATTCGTGAGGGAATGCAAACTCTGGTTGAAATAATGTAACTGTGAAGAGAATTCTTATTATTATTGGATTAAATCCCCATTGCATATTAATCATGTCATTATTATTATTATTATTATTATTATTATTGTTATTGGATTAATCCCCATTGTGGATTAATCATGTCGATAATTGTATAAGAACCAAATCCCTTTTTGCGGATTGGTTATCGAACAATTACAAAGGGTAGAATAAGAAGTTGGCCCCAACAGTTATTATGAAAGACCCAAAATTAATTAAAGGTGGGTTTACCCACCCAAAGTGAGAGGTCGGCCCTGCCAGTTGTGACCTTTCACGCGTGCCAGTCTTGTATAAATAAGAGGCTAGCGCCTCACTTCAAACACACAAAAAAAAAACTCACTTGCTCATTTCTCTTATGAGGCAAGCTGCAATTACCAGAGAGAGGAGGAGAAGAGTGGTGCATCTCTTGGGGAGGACTTTCTGTATTGGTTTGAGTTATCTCTTGAACATTGTATAAGCTATTTATGATAAGGAAGTTTTTGCTAGGTTTTCTTCCCCCAGAGGGTTTCCCAGGATAAATGTTGTGTCTCTTGTGAATGTGTATTTCTCAGTGATCTTGTTCTTATTATGCTCTTATCTATTGAAATGCAGAGAACTATAATAATGGCATAAACATTAACATGGTATCAGAGCCAACCTGAAGGAAGCATATTT
>ML797622.1:51960-62363 GCA_009831015.1 Picea engelmannii | reverse complement strand
TATAGACAGTTTCTTGACGAGCTTGGGCTTTACCAAGAGTAAAGCAGACTCAAATCTCTACTTCAAAATTATGGATAATGAACCAGTAATACTATTATTGTATGTGGATGACTTATTCTTAACTGGAGAAGAAAATCTCATCGCTGAATGTAAACAGAGACTTGCCACAAAATTTGAAATGAAAGACCTTGGCCTAATGCATTACTTCTTAGGTCTTGAGGTATGGCAGAGTCCAGAAAGAATCCTCCTTAACCAAAGGAAGTACACGGTTGAAATCTTAAAAAGATTCGACATGCTAGAATGCAAGTCCATGAATACTCCCATGGAAGCAAAGCTAAAGCTATTGGTCGATACTTCGTCAGACTTGATAGATGCCACTCTGTACAGACAGATTATTGGATCACTGATGTACCTGACGAACACCAGACCAGACATCTGTTTTGCAGTGAACACCTTGAGTCAGTTTCTGGTAGAGCCCAGATGTGTTCACCTAGTGGCTGTAAAACATGTGATGAGGTACCTTAAAGTTACAATGGATTATGGTCTCAGCTATGATGGAGATCATGACTTCACACTGAGTGGATATACTGATGCAGATTGGGCAGGAAGCGTTGTTGACAGAAAAATCACTTCCAGATGTTGTTTCAGTTTGGGATCAGCTATGATCTCATGGCAGAGTAGGAAGCAATCCAGTATTGCTCTTAGCACAGCCGAAGTAGAGTACATTGCCACATGTTCTGCTAGCTGCGAATCTATATGGACTCGAAAGTTGTTGACATGCCTATTTGATTTGGAGATGAGAGCAATCGTGATTCTATGTGACAATCAATGCTGCATTAAAATGACAGAGAATCTTGTGTTCCACGACAGGTCGAAGCACATAGAGATCCGCTATCATTTCATCTACGACATGGTACAGAGAGGAGCCTTGAAGCTCTAGTACATTAGCACGGATGAATAGGTTGCTGATGTGTTGACTAAGCCTCTATCTCATGTAAAGTTTGAACACTTTCGAGATAAGCTTGGTATTGTCCGAAAGGACCCTCCGTGAAAGGGGGAGTAGATGTATTCCTTGCTTCTGACCTCGCTGTTAGACGTAAAGCATGATGAGTCATGCTTCTGACCTTGTTGTTAGACGTAAAGCATGACGCCATGTGATCCTTGCTTCTGACCTCGCTGTTAGACGTAAAGCAAGATGATTCATGCTTCTGACCTCATTGTTAGACGTAAAGCATGACGTTGTGTGATCCTTGCTTCTGACCTCGCTGTTAGACGTAAAGCAAGATGAGTCATGCTTCTGACCTTGTTGTTAGACGTAAAGCATGACGCCATGTGATCCTTGCTTCTGACCTCACTGTTAGACGTAAAGCAAGATGAGTCATGCTTCTGACCTAGTTGTTAGACATAAATCATGACGCCGATGATTCTTTGCTTCTGACCTAGTTGTTAGATGTAAAGCAAGATGATTCCTCGCTTCTGACCTCGTTGTTAGACGTAAAGCAAGATGTTGATGTGTTCCTTGCTTTTGACCTCATTGTTAGACGTAAAGCAAGATGATTCATGCTTCTGACCTAGTTGTTAGACGTAAAGCATGACATTGTGATTCCTTGCTTCTAACCTAGTTGTTAGACGTAAAGTGAGATGGTGATATTCCTTGCTTCTGACCTAGTTGTTAGACATAAAGCAAGATGTGACTGACACTAAGCTACCAACTTAACCATTGTGACATTGAGCTAGTGTAGTACTGTGATGTGCCAACCTAGTGTTGTGATGAGGTATCATTTTTACTGATACATATTTGATGCAGATGATGATAGCATTCTTTTGAGAATGATGATGTTGCTGATGAAGAAAACTTCTGATGACTCGTAAATATGCTAACCAATGTTTCAAGATGATATTGACGATACTGTCCTCCAGATGCCACTGATGATGCAGACCTCTCTCGCCTGATGTTGATGAAGAATACCCTTCTTGTTAAGGGGGAGTGTTGAAATAATGTAACTGCGAAGAGCATTCTTATTATTATTGGATTAAATCCCCATTGCAGATTAATCATGTCATTATTATTATTGTTGTTGTTATTGGATTAATCGCCATTGTGGATTAATCATGTCGGTAATTGTATAAGGACCAAATCCCTTTTTGCGGATTGGTTATCGGACAATTACAAAGGGAAGAATAAGAAGTCGGCCCCAACAGTTATTATGAAAGACCCATAATTAATTAAAGGTGGGTTTACCCACCCAGAGTGAGAGGTCAGCCCTGCCAGTTGTGACCTTTCATGCTTGCCAGTCTTGTATAAATAAGAGGCTAGAGCCTCACTTCAAACACAAAAAAAAAAAAAAACTCACTTGCTCATTTCTCTTATGAGGCAAGCTGCAATTACCAGAGAGAGGAGGAGGAGAGTGGTGCATCTCTTGGGGAGGACTTTCTGTATTGGTTTGAGTTATCTCTTGAACATTGTATAAGCTATTTATGATAAGGAAGTTTTTGTTGGGTTTTCTTCCCCTAGAGGGTTTCCCAGGATAAATGTTGTGTCTCTTGTGAATGTGTATTTCTCAGTGATCTTGTTCTTATTATGCTCTTATCTATTGAAATGCAAAGAACTATAATAATGGCATAAAAATTAACAAGATTTACGTGGAAAGGCCTCAAGATGGATGTGTTGAGATTCGTGAGGGAATGCAAACTCTGCCAACAGAACAAAGTAGAGCATACTCAATCAGTTAGATTACTTCAGCCACTTCCCATCCCAGGACAAAAATGGGAAAGCATCTATATGGAATTCATCATAGGGTTGCCTCGGGTACAGGGAAAATATTGTATTTATGTGGTCGTCGACAGGCTCACGAAATTTGCACATTTTTCCATACCCTCCAAATATTCCGCAACACAGATAGTGGAGTTGTTCTTCAGAGAGGTATTTCGATTGCACGAGTTTCCAAAAACTATTATCAGCGACAGAGATAACAGGTTCATGGGAGGATTTTGGAAGGAGATTTTCATGTTAGTTGGGACAAAACTGACATCTAACATGAGCTACCATCCTCAAACGGACATGCAAACGGAGATTGTGAATAAATGGCTTGAAGGCTATCTGAGGAATTATGTGTCAGGCCAACATAAAGCTTGGATAAAGTGGCTACACTTGGGAGAGCACTACTACAATACAACCTATCACATGTCAATTGGGATGACACCCTTCCGATATTTGTATGGATATGATGCGCCTACATTTGTGGATCGGGTGTTTGGAGACATTAGACCACCTAAAGCTAAATATTGGATTCATGAGAGTTAGGATATTCTACAGACCCTTAAGAAAAAATTGCAGATGGCTTAGAATCAACAGAAGGTCTACGCAGACAGGCATCGAGTGGAACGTAGCTTTGAGGTTGGGGACTTGGTGTACCTACGTCTGCAACCCTATAGGCAGTCGTCACTTAAGATGAAGGGGTAGAAAAATTGAAACCCATATTCTACGGACCTTACAGGATTTTGAGGTGCATAAGAGAGGTGGCATACGAGCTAGAGCTTCCATAGGGATGCAAAATACATAATGTCTTCCATGTTTCATGTCTCAAGAAGGCATTGGGACAACATATCTCTACCTCTACTGAGTTACCACCATTGGATGAAGAGGGGCAGTTGATTTTGGTTCTTGCAGATATTTTGGAGATCAAGGAGTGAAAGCTAAGGAATCGAACTGTCAGGGAGTACCTTTTCAAATGGAAGGATTTGCCTATCAAGGACACTACATGGGAAGGAGAGCAGGTACTTCATCATCTGGGATTGAAATTGCTTGAGGGAAAGCAATCTTGGGTGGGGAGGACTGTAATGTCCCCATCTTCCTAATCTCTCTAAGAGAGAATTCCGCTAGCCTAATTGAGTTCTCATGGGCTAGGGATGAAAATAATCAAGGGAACATCATCCCACATTCGTAAGAAAAGGAAAGAAAAGCTCAAGTTAGAAGTATACAAAAGGGGATAGGAGGAGTCTATCATCATTCTTGCATTCACTCAATTGAGAAATAGAATTTGTAGAGCTCTTGAGAAGAGAGTCTAGGGCTTTTGGAAACCATTATTCATCTATTGGTTTCGACGTTGCAACGATACACCCTAGCTATTCTTGGGTTCGGAATCAACCAGATTTCAACATTGTGCTTCATTGATAGTGTGTTCCTTATGGTAGCGCTTTCCTACAGGTGTGACTGAGTTAAATAGTGGTGGCGGCTGAGTATTCTTCATTGTGGGATCCGTTTCCCATTTGGAAGAAGATTTCTCCCTTGTAGGGCAAGTTACTCCTTTGTGGGGGTCAAATCTTCATATTAATGAGAGTGGAAGAGGGAGGAATCCATTCATACAATTTCTGGGAGTTTCCTTGTTGTTTTTCACTAGTTCTATACTGGTTGGGCGACTTTATTTAACTGTTGAGCGTGTTAATTCCCTTGTTGGGTACAAATAGAGGCACAAACTAGTTGTTGGTCGTGGCACCTTCATGCTGGGCGCACTTGGTATTTCATATTTTTTGTTGGGTTTGTTTTGAACTGTTGGGCATGATTGTTGATTGGAATTATATTGAGTGTTGGACTACACATTATTATCAATGAAGGTCGTGGGAATCCTCATCATACATCAGAATTGTTTCTACAGTACTATCTCAGGGTTGTAACAATTATGTCTTATCAGTTTGATGAAGAAACAAAGATAAAAATGGGACATCTAGTTGGTTGTTGATTTATCCTCTCTATATCACTTATTTCCAGCATCAATTATCTCAGGTTCTTTTCCCATTTTATTGCAACAATATTATCCTTGAATTTTGGCTTAGAATCTTGAGCATTAATGTGTGTCCATATCATAAATTCAAATAAAACAGTCCCAGATTTCCTTCAGAGCGTAGAACATTGTGTTTAATTCTATTACAGTCATTATTATGCAATAAATCTCATACTTATTATCGTTGTAAACTTATCAATAGAACAGAGGTGTTACTTCTGGTATTTTGAGTAGGGTGGACCAATTGTTTGACAAAAGAAACCAATAAAAAAAGTGAGAAAAATTGCAAAAATATTAGGCAGAATATTACATAGAGCAGGTCCCTCTTACGTATGGGGCATTCTGCACGAGTGTCCCTACTACCATCTGCCACCTGGAATATACATGGTGATGACGCCACCTTGACACGTGGCACCCATCTCTCTAACCTTATACCATATACGATGAGTAAGTAAGACACGTGGCTTAGCCATGAGATGACATGCATCGGCTCTGTCATACGGTCGGACTCCATCGTGTACTTTGTCCACGTCATCTGCTGATGTCACTCTGGCCTTTGGGGAAACTCCACACCTTACATCCTGAATCACCCGAAGTGTTGTTTAGACGGAGAGCCGAATAATGATCCGATGACCCATAATATTCCCTGGTTTGATCCAACGGCTGACGGGGATTCATGGCTCTGCGCTCTTACGATCCACACAATACTAAGTCTTTAGTCACAGGGGTAACCGGCTGGGAGGATCATAAGGTAGAATGACCGCTTGTTGTCATTCATCCCTTCCCTTACTCTATCCTTCCACTAACACTTGATCTAACGGTCAAGAAGGATCTTGAAGGATCCTTAGATCCATGAAGTTACTTCGTGAGTTCGGAGTTCGGGGATTCCAACCATTTAACACTCTTTTTCTCTTAGAGTGGTCAACGTCAGACTGACCATGACCTTTATACCAACGGTCAGGGGAGATCCTAAATATCCTCAGATCTACGAATCGTTCTACTTCGCGACCAAGAAGTGGATCGAGGTTTAACAAGGGGATGAATCCCATGATAACGGGTAAATGACCGTCAACTGTCAAGTTACCGATCCGACAGGTCACCTTCGGGGAATTTAGGATGTTGCAATGTCCATTCACCCCGGAGCTCTGAACTCCCAGAGGCCCAAATAACTTAGCTCACTTTTTAGTGTAGAGAAGGGTTCCATGGTCCTGGTCCTATGGAACTTTGTCAAGCTCCAGAGGCTACACTCATAACTCTTAACCAAGATTTGGTTAAGGTTGTGGGCATGATCCCGTGGTCTCTTGGATGACTGGTTTGAAGGAAGTGCCTTCCATTCATAGAGCTCAAGTTCTATAATAGAGAAAGGTATTTTCGAGGGATCAACATAACTGTAGTAGTCCCATGGAGTATGTCCCGACTCTAGAACTGTGAAGTTGATCCTTGGGAAAACACTTTGAGGATTTTCCAACCAACACAGTGGCCAAAAATTTTCATCTCACAACCATTCAAATGCAGCAGTTTACAGAAGAAAAATAAGCATTATTACCATCAATTTCACGCGAGGCACATTTTGACACAATATCATACCATCGCCCTCCTATATCCAGGAGGTACATGTATATCAAAAATACAAGAATTCAAATCATGCATTTCAATTCAAGTGCACAGGGTATATGAAATACTTATCTTTTACAAGTTGCAACCAACTAACTAACTGTGGTTGTTCGCCTCTCCACCCAACCATAGGCTCAGAGGCATTCACTCTTAGCACTATGACCACCCTCGTGCCAAGACATGATATCACTAGGGAAAATTCTACAAATTTCTCAGAGATCCTCTCTCTGTCACAAACTCTATGAGGTTTATCAGGTGCTCTCTCAGCATCAAGCTCGTGACCTTCTTCTCAGGTCAGGTTTTCTGGGTTCTCTTTCCAAACTCAAGAACGATATCGGGGAGGTTACTCTCCTCCACCTCTCTAGCATCAATAGAAGTCTCCCTTCTTCCACAGTGAGCTCAGGGTCTCCATAGGGTTTATCATATGCCTTCCCAACTGGATTTCCTCTGTGCAAGAGAGTCCCTTTACAGATACATTGTCCCTCGACACCCTCTCCTTCCAACACCAGTTTATTTCCAACCGACACCAAGTCTACGACCCTCTTTTGCTCCAGTCTGGGTTTCGGGTCTTCTATGCTCCAGTTCAGAACTATTCCACGAGTTCTATGATATTTCTATTGCACACACTAGTGCATTCCTTTCAGTGATTCTCTTCCTCATAGACCAAATTCCTCCTCTGCTTCTCTCCAATAACCACAACAGCTTAATCCTTCAGTTCTTCTTCTGAGATGGAGAGCCTCACGCACTCTTCCTTTTTTTGAATGGTATCTCGTTTCTTCTCTTGCACGCCCTCCCTTTTTCCCCAGGGAGGTTCTGGACATGTCCTATTCCTTCTGTCAGAAGGAACTTAGGTCAGTCTGGGACTGCAAAAAACTGCGTTCTGTGGTACTTCGGGCTGACATTTTTCTGTCTCCTCAGCTAGACCCTCCATGCTTTCATTTGTTGGGGTAGTTGATTTTTCAACCACCAGTCCTTCTTTTATTAATTGATTTTTTATTTAGGATCAGGATGAGGCTTATTATTTCAGCAAGGAGAATTTGGGTCATTTGACATAATGAACCCTCTCTACAGTTTCCTCACTCTTTCCTCTAGTGATATCATGGCTAGTACTTCAAGGATTCACCCCCACAATCAATTTTTGGCAATCTAAACAATAATACATTTTCATTGTTCACATGCCATAGCATGGTAATCATAAGTAATGATTAATTACAAGTTGAGGGAAACAAGGGTATTACAGATGGACTACTAAGACTAGTGTCTATCCAATTGGGTGATGGATTCAAGATCAAAGAGCAAGAGGGTTTGAATATTACAAAGGAGACAAAATTAAATCGTTCATTGATGCACCACGATTAGTCCAAAACAAATTTTCAAATTATGCAAGAATAAGTGAACCTTTATACAAGATGCACCATCCCAGCCATGAAATTATAGTCAAGAATAGCATGCAACCATTAAACAAATAAGGAACAACCATAATATGAAACCCTAGATAAAGTATACAAAGTAGTACATCCTTCTTCTTGAAGAGGCAGTCAATAATATCTCATCTCTTCAAATACAATTTCATAACAAGATCAAGAGAACCAAAAAGATCTCACCTAACAAAAAATTATAGCGGAAAATCCTCCAATGATTCAAGATTACATCAAGGATTAGGGAAAGTTTAAAAACCTCAACCCTAATCTCTTCTCATGTGACAAACTTTCCCTTCTCCAAGGATTACTTCAGCAATAAAAACCATGGCAATCCTTCCAAAACCCTAACCATCCATGAAAGAAGACTGAGATAGAAAAACCTCACATTGAACTCGTCCTTCTTCTATTCCTCCCAAAGCTATTCAACTAAAATTGGAGGGGAACTTCCAATCTTCCAACCATGCCTTTGACAAATGAAATACCCCCTTATATACATGTTTCCATCCTCCCAAATTAGGGTTTAGACACTATTACGTATAGGCTAAAAAATCGATGATTTATTATGACGATTGTGATAAAATCAATTTTTTTGTCAAATTTTTTTTTAAAAGACGAAATTTTACTGTTTTTATTTAAATTAGTCCCGATAATGTCGGATTTCCGACGTGTTCTAAGGTCGTCGGAAGTACGATGCCCAGTTCCGACACTTTAATATAGTTGTTTGTAGGTCAACATAATGGTCATTGACTTCGAAATGGTCAACCTTAATTTAGGGTTATAGTTGTCGGAATTTCGACGATGACGAATCTATAAATTAGTTAATTCAAACCGAATTTCGACTAATTTGTTATAGTTGCGACATCTTTTATGTGTTATAGCTCTGCTAATCTTCATTTTTATGTGAAGGTTTGCTTGTTGATTAAGAGATCAAACTGATCTTTGATCTATAGAGCTTAGTTTTGTGATCATTGTTCAAGGCATGCAAGAGGATTTTAGACTTTGAAGGTTAGTTAAATATTTTTTTTCTTGTCTCCTTTAATATTTTATAACCTTATGAGTTTATGTAGATTTTCGTCTATGAACATGCTAATTTTTCCATGCTTATATGTGACTTGATCTCTTGCCCTAGTTCTATTATGTCGTTTGATTATGTTACTTGGTTATGGTGAAGCTTTGAAGCTTATGTGGTAAAATATATTGTATGGTTTGGTCTCAATATTTTGGTTGTGGTGAAGAATGTGGAGATATTATGGACAAGGTGACGAGAGATGTTATTGCCCTTGCGCTAAATACGGGAGCACAAAAGTCAGAAGAATTTTAATACAAACAACTGTAAGACATTGCAGAACCCATGGGCACGTTGAAGGTGGACCGAATGAATATCGTCCCTTGGTAAACTAGATATTCATTATTATATCTTTATATTGATTGTATTTATAAAATTTTATATTGTATAAATATTTCTTATGCAGTACACTAATTTTGCATGACTGTTTGTAATTATAAAGTCAGGCTAGCCCCCTAAGTGTCTGAACGCGCCAAGTACTAGCATAAATGATGTTGTACTACAAGGTGCCGAGGAATTTGGAGTGTTGAATATTGAAGATCAAGTTAATGATTCTATGGAAGAAGATGACAATAATAACAATATAGTTTAAGACGATGAGACAAATGAATTGATCCAAGACTTGTTCGCTCGACCGGACGAGGATGATGATGAGGACATTGGTGATCTTGACATACCTCTGCTAGAGAAGGTAGAAAAACCACTATATGAAGGTTCAAAAGAAAATCTTCTTTCTGCTACATTATTGTTGGTGAACTTAAAGGTTTTGAATGGTTTGTCGAACAGTTGTATGACACAGATCCTAAGGTATGTAATATGGTTCATCATCACGTATACATAAAGGTTGATTTTTTTGCTTGTTTTTAGTTTTAATTAATGTTTGAAATAAGAATTAAATATTTACAAATTATAACATTCTTTACACTAATTGCTTATTTTTTATGTCGTAGATTGTTAGGTGAATTTTTGTTACCATCGTCAAATATTTTACCTCGCACATACTGAGATTTAAATGCCATTTTGAAAGAAATTGGAATGGAGTATCAAGCTATAGATGCATGTCCCAATGATCATATTATATACTATGGACAACATGCATCGAAAACAAAATGCCCGCAATGTTAGACCAATAGATATCGAACCGATCAACTAACAAAAAAGGTGCCTCGTAAGGTTCTTCGTCATACTCCCATAATTCCACGTTTGCAATGACTGTTCCAGTGCGAAAGCATAGCACAGTTTATGGATTACCATGCACGTAATAGAAGTGGAGATGGTGTTCTTTGAATGCCTGCAGATGGTTATGCATTTAAGGAAATTGAGGAAAAATGGCCAGTTTTTTAAGATGAACTTCGTAATGTTAGGCTTTCATTGGCCACTGACAGTGTTAATCCATTTGGGGAGCTCAGGTCTATTTACTCAGTGTGGCCAATTTTTGTTATCAACAATAACATTCCTCCTTGGATGTCAATAAAGAGGGAGCACATAATGTTGACAATGATTGTTCCAGGTATGTAATGT
>ML797622.1:22487-36046 GCA_009831015.1 Picea engelmannii | reverse complement strand
ATAGAATCATCTTTTGATAAATTCCATGCCATTTCTTTGCCCCATTTCCAATTGCAACAACCAATCCATCTCTGCCTTTGCTGAAGCTTGAGCCAACCGATGATTTTCTCCGGGATCTTGTAGAATTTGGCAACCGGAATGGGCTGGTCAGTGTTGAAGAAACCTTCAGTGCCTTTTATGAACTTGAGAAAAATAATGCCTCGCCTCTTTTCAACAATTTTTTTTTTTAAATATTCAGGTCCGTCGGTCTTCCGACTACTACAGGTCGGACTTCCGACGGGAAACGCTCCCAACAAAGCGTCGGAACTACAGCACACTCGTCGGTCGCGTCGGCGGGATAGCATCGAAATATTCTCGGTAGACCGACGAACGTCGTCGGTAGTTTTCCAGTTGTCCTTTGAAATTAAATTTTTAAAGGCCGTCGATCGTCAGACGTTAGGGGAGTCAGAATACCAACGATAGTCCAACGTCAGAAAAACCACGAGAGATTTTCTGATGCCTGTTGAGCCCTCATAAGCGGTGGTTGAGCGACGTCAAATGTCGAGGGTACGACAATAGGGCATCAGAAATTCTGTCCATTTATAGTAGTGAGAGAGGAGAAAATGAAATATAATTCATAAATCTTGTATTCCCCCTAGGGAGCATGCCCATCGACCTTCATCATAGGTGTTTAGGGCCTCTCAAACCATGAGGGCTTCACCTTCTTGACCAATATATTATCATGTTCATTCATAAAGGGGGTTTTTTAATTGTGAAAAATAGGGCCAATATATTGTAGCTATTGTAGGGGGTGTGGGGTATGGGGGAATTTATAAATATTGGGGGGTATAAAAAGTAGCATATGGTAAAAAAAGGGGTTTTTTAATTGGAAAGATGTATTGGGAGGGAGGTTAAAAAAAAATATTTTGGGGTACATTTTTCAATATTTAGTGAAATTAGGAGTATTCTTTAATATCTCATGAATGCATGCACTATGTCATAGATTCACTAAGTGGAGACCACGTGTCTCAAACCCTAACACATCTCTTAGATAACTCACAAACCTTAGCACACCTCCTTTCGAGTGAATATGGTTTTTCATTTGACCTTCCTTTGGCTTATAGGTCCAATTTTGACTTGACCTTTGTCACTTTTGCATAGGTCCACTAGGCACTTGTTATCTTTCTATTTCTTTAGAGTATGCATTAATTATTTATTTAAGGACTTGGACCATGTCACCCATGTCACATGGTGACTCATCATGCAAAGGGCTCTCCTCAAAATATGTATAACATGCCTTGAACAAAGTGTAATTCCCCCAAATACCTCAAAGGTGAAACATGCCCCCCAAATATGTGGAATACACTTCAAATAATGTGTACAACCCTCAATATACCTCCTTTGACCATATAAATGCCTTTTAGTGTCGCATTTTTCCATTTCAAGCAAGGTATTCCTCCTTTATCTTCTTTCTCTACCATTTTTCATGCTCCAAACCTCCTCTGAGGTAGGGTGTTTTCCCCTTTGCATTTTTTCCTTGCCATATGTTCTACTTTGGATCTCTCACAAGCGGTATTCTCCTTATGCTTGTGTGTGATCTTCATCTTTCCATCAATAATGCTTTCAACACTTCTTGAGGTAGGGTGTTCATATTCTAGGGTTTTCTTTGCTCGCCTCCTCCATCTGGGGTTTGGCTTCAACCTAGGAACAAGGCTCTTCATCAATGATGCAACAATAGGTCATGTAGCCATGTCTAATGTGCCCAAGTGAAATATCATGGTGAATTGTCTTTGAAAAATCCTCAATCAACAATTATCCTCCACACCTTTGTCCTCTCCCCGAATGATGAGAATTGCTTTGGTAATCTAGAATAAGGTGCATGGCCTCCAAATCTCTCCCTCTAACTTGTGATTGCCACTAAACTCCAAAGATATTTAAATATGCTCGATGAGAGAGGAAATCACGTGAAAAAGGAGGAATGATTCTTTCATTTTTAGAGGGTAATTGTTGGATCCATATGGGGACTACACTCCCTTGTGGGGTGCAAGAGAACTTCAAAATATTTATTGAATGTGTACTTGCAAGGTGAATCAAAGGAATGGGTATTCATGATGGGTTGAATTCAAAGCTTCACATCTCCACCACCAAATACAAATTTCTTCAATCCCAATTTATTACAAAAGACTTGAGAATGTTCATTTATAGAAATTTCTGAAATTATCTTAAACCATGTGGAAGTTTCTTGGAATTCATAATTTAGAAATTTCACCTCTCAACTAGAGGTTTCTTGGATCTTAACCCTATGCATTTTTAGTTGTAGGGATGCTATGAAATACAATTAAAACAACAACGACGGAGTGGACAATATTTGAATTTTTTGACAACCTCGAACTTCTAGGTAATCCAAGAGAAAAGACACCAAAGTATTCTAATAAGTTTCATCCCTCTAGGGAAATATTATCATGCATAAACCATATATGAAAATTTGTATTTACAATAGAAAGTACAACAACAAAACAACCCTTTTGTTTCAATTACAATTTTAAATCACTTAACATGACCGTCCTTAACTTATGTCAAATTAGCAAGACACATATAGTTGGAAATTAGAAACCATGAAGAACATGGATGGTTGAAAATCAAATCTACAATTTATGCAAGTATTGGACAATTGAAAACTTATTTAATATTGATAAGATGAAGTTCATTTACATACCATAGCCTAATCACAAGGCTTGTACAATCCACTAGCTCTCCAAAACCCTAACTAGGTAAAACCAAGAAAACCTCTATCTCAACCAGAAAGCTCCAATAAGCATGAAACACTCAAGCAAGTCCTCCAAGGCAAGATGTATCCTCGTCTTCTTCTTCTTCACTAAATACAACCTAGTGTTTCATCTTAAAACCCTAATGTTTAAACATCCAAGGGATGAAACCCTAAACCTAGACTTCGAGATACTCCAAGAAGCACAAGAAACTCGGTGACTCTAAGAGAGAGAGAGAGAGAGAGAGAAAGTACGAACCAGGATATAAGAGAGAGAGGATGACTAGTGCACTCTTCTAGTCACGTCTCTAACACAATATGAACAAGAATAAATATGAAGTGACCATCATTTCCAATGTCTTCTTCACAAGAGTAAACACTAGTCACAAGAGCAAGCTCCAAACAAAGAAGTCCTCTTTCCCTTTCATAACTCACCTATGGTTTCCTTATGAACCCTAGTGGCTTCCTCCAAGAATACAAGTACACAGATAAGAGTGCAATGATGATAATAAATGAAAGTACTCGCTCCTTCCTCTATGTTTATGAAAGGTAAGGGAGACCAACAATGCATATGTGGGCCAATTCCCTTACGAGCAACAATAATCATATGTAGGCTCACACAAGTAGAATTCTACACTCCAATGGTACACATGTCAAGCTCCAAGGTGATGTCGTACACAATAAGGACTCCATGGTAATGTAGCTACACAATATGTGTCCACACTCCTCCATCACAAACCCATATGGAATCCATTTATCCTCCTTAGACGTGTACACCACTAGGTTCACTCCCCTTGCATAAGCATTGTTGCAACCCAAGCGTCCCCGAGCCAACTCCAAACCTCCATGTAGGAATCCAAGCTACCACATGTTGTTTATGACCTAATGCCCTCCTCTAAGATGCACAATGATCCTCCTCCTATGTAGGATGTTCTCCAAGCAAGAAATCATCTCCATGTGGCCATCATGAAGTGATCTATAAACTACAATGGATATTCCATTGAAACAGTTCATCACAACATATCTTACAATATTATGAAATCTTTATTATGCAGTTTATTACCTTAGATATCATATTTAATATTCCAACATAGCACTCAAATTATGGAAATATCTAAAACTAAAATGAAAGAAAGAAGTAGATGAACACACCATCCACACAAATAAACACAAGATGTGACTTGGGAAACCCAATATGTGAGAAAACCCAACTAGAAGGTGATTCATATGCTCTGCTATATTTTTTTTAGTTATGGAATGCAAGTGCAAAGAAAGGGGCACTCACTATTGAGTTGCCATGGACATTGTGGCCTGAATGCCTACTACAAAATATTCTACCTCCTTGGTTATGCTTCAATATCCCACTCCTAGATGTTTTTCTCAACTATGGAACAATAACAATACCAAAAGAATGGAAGGCCTTCCTATCCTAGTGGCCCATATTTAACATAACATGGTAGCCATCTAGAGTGAGGGTTAGGGTTTTTGCATGTCTCAACCCTCAATTAGTGTTAGGGTTTTGGACTCTCTAGAATCTTCTTGAAATTCCACATGTGACTAGCCCCACATGTGTGAGAAATAGGAGCTAACATGGCATGCACTCAGTACCATGGTGGTTAATAGTGTAGGTTAACTTGCAAGAGGCATAACTTCTACATACAAACTTTATTGAGCTTATTTGTGCACCGTTGGAAACCTTTCATTGTGTAGAACAATGTCAAGGGGCTAAGAGCTAAGCTCACAAAGTTTTGATCCAAAAACATTCCATTAGATGCCTCAAATCGGATCTAGAAGTTTCTAAACACCAAATAAATAAACTGGGACCTACCCCTAAAATGAGCCTTACAAGCCAATTCCTCCAATGTTTTCACCTAGAAATATGTACAAAGATAGATGAAAAATTAGATAATGATCCAGTCTAGATGATGAAGGACATTGCCCAAGCTATCAAAATAAATTCGGTGTCTTAGAGAAGAATGCCAAGCAAGCACCCAACTAAGGTCAAGAAACCATTGAGTAAGCTATCTCCAATGTGCAAATCCATCGTGGACCATCTCCCATGTGCAAATCCATCTTGGACCACTTAGGGGCTAATCATAAACCATGTACCCCAAATCTCATAAAACACTCCCAAACATGGTGTAAACATTATCGGAGGAACCTGAAAGCTAACACCATCTAACTACTCATTCTCAAGAGATGTTACAAATAGAGGCATGAGAACTTGTTACCTAATCAAAGAAGATGTTACCTATTATATTGCATGGGGGGTTATATAGCATTATTTGAAGTTTAGGTTGCAATTTCAATAGGGTGATACATGAATCTATTTTAATGAATTTTTATCGGTGACCATACATTTACAATGATTAGATGCTTCTTAGAAATTTGCAGGTGGCATATTGTGGAAACACTTACCTTTCTAGAAACTACCCTTATGGTTGACTGAGAAATCCCATGATTTCCTAGTAATTGATTGTTACGGTAGGTGTTGTGGTGCTTTCAAGAGAGGTATTTTGTTCAAAGCGATCAATTCATGCCTCTATCCACAATTGTGATGGCATGCGTCATCATTTTTTCAGTATATGGATGAACCCATGGTGGTATTTTGATTAGGAGAGTGTGTGATACATTCCTCCTTTATATTATTTAGACATCACAATCACCTTTTCGCACTCCAGTAGTTATCTGATGTATTTATTTGATGAGGGAGACATGTTGGGTTCATATGTGAGCTTTCTAGTTGATGTGGCATGGTCTTGCACTTTTTGGGATTAATGCCTATGTTTTTACTAAGGTTTTCTGGATTAATTATTTAATCAATCATATGTTTTATTCCTAACATGGGTGCCCAAGCGTTTGTGGTTACGTGTTCACTATGGAAACAATAGTTTGTCATGACCTTGTTGGTATAAGTGGGGTGCACCCATTTGGGCACACATGTGGAGGTGATACACTATTATTTTATTAATATTTAGCATGAGGGAGGGGGCACACCTACTTGTGGACAACTAGCAACCTTTATCACTCATTTGTGGACACATGTATTGACTACTTCACTAAGAGAAAATTGTTAGAAGATTTGACCTACAAATTTGACTTGGAAATTTTTCCAAATAGCTAAGATAGCAAATTGATTAGCTATTACAACCACTTTGGAGCAACATATGATAGTTGGCAACCACTCTTTCTCACTATCCTTGATAGATGGGACACTTGGCATCTTGATTGCATGAGATTTACTGTCTATCTTTCTCACATGTGCCAAAGAAGATGTGATTTTCTATTTTTGTTGTGGGTCGACCACTATCATGGGTGATTCGCCCCCCTCATACAGATATTTAATCTATGTGGCATCATTGTTAACATTTTATTGTTTTCTCCCTAGTTAGTTAGAAAAATATTGTTATTTTATTTCAAGAGGGTTTGGCTATTTTTCTATATAAAGTGACCCCCTCTCATTTGTAATGATTGTTGGAGGAATGAGTACTTGAGCTTTTGGTTTATTTTGTGTATTGTACTTTCTTGAGAGCAAGTGGATAGTTTAATAATTCACCCTAGAGGATGAAGAGGATGCTTTCTACTTTGTAAGCTCATGCATGTTGGTTATTTTTTCATAAGTGATTATGAGGCAATGAAATTGGGGTAATATTGTTTCTATCTACAAGAATTTGTCATTTGAAGTGGTTATAGTTGACGTGTTTCTCTATATGTATGATGAAAAACATAATTAACCATTTCTTGACAGATTCATAACCTCACAGTCTATGATCTTATCTACAATAGCAAGTGTTATTATAAGAAATTTATCGGTATCTTAATAAACAAGAGATGGGTTATTTTAGTTTGCAATATACAACCAAAATCTTTGTTATCTATTTAATAATAGAGTCTCCCTCAAGGAATATTAGAACCCATCCACCTAATGGATGTATAAGGCACTGGGAATACCTATACAACCATCTAAAACTCTCTCTAAACTAATTTTTTTCATGCTCTACAAATCTGGAAATTGCTCAGGGAAATCTTGATCCAGACTTGTCCTCAAAGTCCGGTTTATTCCTCATTACACATCAAACAAACCAAATTATTATTTTTATATACATATGCTTCATACCTCATTTAAGAACAAATTTAAAAGGGTATATTTATGCACGATTAGATAGTACTTTATTGTTGTAAATTACCTTAAGATTGTACATCATATGCCAATTGTAATGTACTTACAAAATATGGTTAAAAGGGGTTCTTCTAAGATAGAAAATCATTGCATTTGTACTTGTAATTCAAATCAACATTAAAAAGTTTGCCACAACAATTGATTGTACTGCAAAAGGAAACATTGTAATAGCTTATGAATTTACTCAAAACCTATTGGAACATAGTCCTTTATTACCAATAACCAAACTTGTAGGTTGATGTCATAATCCACTTAACTTTTGTATGAGAAATCACTTAAAAGGGTATATTATTGTACTCATGTGCTTGCACATTTCAAAAGGTTTAAATTCCAAAGTGAACAAGTCTTCCAAATTAAGTAGATACCCTTAGCAACATCTTTACATCAAGGAATCTTGTTGGGAAATATCAAATTGTGCATAGGCAACCAACTTATAGACTTGGCTTGCCATACTAATCTCAATGACAACCTATGCCCCTTTCACTTATTCACCACCAAGCAAGTAACAATCCTAAACCATATAGAAAGAAGATCATAGGGAAGCCCCCTATAGGTGATCTTCGATCATCTTCAAGCATGGGAAGATAAAACCAAGGTGACAGTCACGAATCTTCCAAGTTCCATAATTTGTCACCAAGTGAAGACCTTGTACCTTAAGTGACAACTTTTGTGGTAACATTTTGGTGCCATTGTCGAGGAACAAGTTCCATTTTCTGAAAATTTAGAAGATAGTGCTTCTACAATTGTGATGAATGTACATTGAAATATGATCCTAAGACATTCATTTGGTGACTCCACAAAATGGAACCTCACATCATAAGTATTCAACAAGAAGTTCATCTCATGAGTTAATACCTAGATTTAATGACCGAGAGAAGTTTTATAAGATATGAATTAGAAGGGAGTCCTAATATTCCTTGAATATAAGTCTCGAAGTACTACAAGATGTCAAGGTTTTATTTGAAGCTTTAGGACAAGTAGTAAACCCTAGAATCATGGCAACCCCTCCATGGGTAAAACAATGTTTATGAAGCCTTTGATATAACTACAATCCAAGGGTTTCCACATGCCATGTCAGTAAGTACTTATTGTTGGGTAAAAATGATCCGTGTCAACAAGGGGAGATTTTCCCAATGGAAGATCCCAATTAGACCTACTCTTGTTTGGTATGGAAATCTCCTCCGTTATGTGGGTCTGATTATCACCAACATTAATTCCTCCCTGAAAGGAGAGTTGTTTGTTTAAGCTTTTTAAATTCCTATATGCATTCCTAATCTACCATGAAGATGTAGTCCTATTCTAACCTATGTTGTTTCCTAATCTAACAGTGACATAAATAATTGATTGCAAGCATAAATTTAAATTACCGTAAACATTAAAAGAATTCATATTCAACAGAATAAACCCTACTGGCATATCCAATTCACATAAACAAGAATGAATTCATGTGCATATGATATTGAATATGTTCCTGCAATCAAATCCATAACCAATTCATAATATTTTACTAACACAAACAATTGACAAAAATGAATAGTTGTATGAATCAGTAAAATACAAACAATTTACAAAAAATGTACAATCGCATGAAATGGGCATGAATCAACTTCTCCTTGTATTCATCCTTCAAAAAGAATTCATCGAAAAGAAGTCCAAGTAAAAGTTCCAAAAACCTTCGATCCTTTATTAAACCTAATAAAAATATACAAGAAAATTCCAAATCTTCAAGCTTCAAAACAACCTTCAATGTTTGATTAAGCTTCATAAAAATAAACATGCTAAATTTGAGATCTTCCAGACCCCACCGCCTAAAGCAAGATTCCCCTTTTGTAATCAATCTAGTGGCTCTTCATTTCCTCTGTTTGTTTAATGATTACACTCGTTCCCTTTTTTCCATTAAGCATTTGATACTCATTTAAAAAAATAGTTGGTGAATCCTACCAAAACAAATAAACTATGATATAAAGTATTGTTACAGCTATGAATTTTGTTCTTCTCCAACCTAAGGTTTCTAGCTCAATAAAAAATTACAATTTGTAATACATGTTGCAATTGCAAATGCGGAAAAACACAATCACACAAATCATAAAAGATACATAATTTGTGTGGTTCATCCAAACGTTGGGCTACGTCCACCAAGAAGAGGTATCAGTTGTCTTATTATTCAGATCAAGGAGATTACAATAGGCTCACACTCTCGTCTCACACTTGCCTCTACGGGCTTACAAAATATATAAGAATACACAGTTACAAAAGAACTGATTATTGAAAACGCATCTCTAATTTTGTCTCATTGGTTACAACCAATCACTGATTTATAGGATCTAGAATCCTAAACTTGGAAATTCATTGTCACCGTTTCCAACAATCTCCACCTTGACAACAATTAACCTGATACCTTGCTCCTTCCTTTGTTCATCACCTTTTCTGCAAGCCAAGAGAAGTCAGGCACCATCGTAGCTTCTTTAACAATACTAGTTTTGTGAACATGTCTGCACAGTTCTCTGATGTATGCACTTTCTCAAGAGAGACTCCACGTTCATCGATGACATGTCTTACAAAATGGTACTTGATAGGTATATGTTTTGTTTTACTGTGGTAGGCTAGATTCTTAGCTAAGTGAATAGCTCCACCTACAAGAGTAAAGACATACCCTGAAGTCGACTTTCTCTTGTCTAAATCACCTGCAAAATCAGAATCAACATATCCACAGACTAACTCATGACCATTGTTATAGGTGATACAGTAATCACTTGTGCCCCTTAGATACCGAAGCACCCATTTCACGATCGCCCAGTGCTCTTTATCTGGATTTTCCATATACCTGCTGACAACCCCAACTGCATGTGAAATGTTTGGCCTTGTACTAACCATCACATACATTAAACTCCCTACTACATTAGCATATGGTATTCGAGACATATATTCCTTTTCTTATTTTCTACTAGGACATAAACTTGAAGAAACCTTAAAATGGGAAGCCAAAGGGACTAAAACTGGTTTCACATCATTCATACCAAACCTCAAAAGTATCTTCTCAACACACTTATGTTGTGACAACCAAAGCTTACCATTCCTCATGTCTCTGAATATCTCCATGCCCAAAATCTGCCTTGCTGCTCCTAGATCTTTCATATCGAACATCCTAGCCATATGAGCCTTTAACATGTTGATCTCAGTTATGATTTTGCTTGCTAAAATCATATCATCAACATACAATACTAAGATAATGAATATGCCATTTTTCAATTTCTTAAAGTAGACACAATGATCATACTCACTCCTTGTATAATTTTGGCTCACCATGAAAGAGTCAAATTTCTTGTACCATTGTCTGGGCGACTGCCTCAGACCATACAATGATTTCTTGAGCCTGCAAACAAATTTCTTGCTGCGATTTTGAACGAACCCTTCAAGTTGCTCCATGTAAATTTCCTCATCCAAATCTCCATGTAAGAAAGCAGTCTTAACATCTAGTTGCTCCAACTCCAAATCAAGCAATGCAACCAATGCTAACACAATTCAAATTGAAACAGTCTTTACAAGTTGTGAAAAAATCTCATGAAAGTCAATACCTTCTTTCTGAGAATATCCTTTTGCAACCAGCCTTGCTTTGTACCTTTCCACCTTATCATCAACACCCTTCTTCAGCTTGTAGACCCACTTGCAACCTATAGTTTTTTTGTCTCTTGGAAGTTCTACCAGGTCCCATGTGGCATTCCTCTCTAATGCATTCATTTCATGCTTCATTGCTTCTTTCCATTTATCATTGTTAGAACCCTTCACAGCTTCCTGATAGAACGAAGGTTCATCATCATTAGTATTTAAAGAAACTTATGAAACAAAATCATCATAGCTTCTTGGAGGAACTCTGACCCGTGTGGAACTCATTATGGAAGTTCGTGGTTCATCCACAATCTGTTGAATGTCATCATCATCCATGTTTTCCTCTGCAGGAACCTCTTCATGAACATCTTCAGAAACTTTTTCATGTTCACTTTCATCTGTATTTGAACTGGTTTCAAACTGAATACATTGATACTTAGGTACTTCTTCCTGTTTCGTTTGAACATCTACATCTGATTTGATGAGAGATGATTCATCAAATATTAGATCTCTGTTAATGGTGATCTTGTGGGCAGTAGGATCCCACAACCTGTACCTCTTAATACCATCACCATATCCAACAAAGATAAGCCTTTTTTATTTTGGATCTAATTTAGAACACTGATGTTTTAGAATTAGAGCATAAGCTTCACAACCAAAAACTTTAAGATTAGAATAATTACAAGGGTGACCCTTCCATACCTCTTCAGGAATCTTGCACTCTATTGTTGTTGATGGTGATCGATTCACCAGATAACAAGCTGTAGTTACTGCTTCTACCCATAGTTCCTGTTGCAAATTGGCATTACTAAGCATACTCCTTGCTCTCTCTAGAAGAGTCATGTTCATGCGTTCAACGACTCCATTTTGCTGAGGAGTATAGGCAGTGGTTTTATGCCTATCAATCCCAAATTCCTTGCAATAGTTTTCAAATTCCATTGATGTAAATTCACCACCATTATCAGTTCTTAAACATTTAATGGATCTACCAGTGCTCTTTTCCACTAAATCTCTAAACTGCTTGAAAATTGTAAATACATCAGCCTTACTTTTCAACATATAGATACACACCTTCCTAGAGAAATCATCTATAAATTTACAAAATATGATGATCCTTCATATGAAATAGTAGGGGATGGTCCCCAAACATCATAATGGATATAATCAAGGATTCCTTCACTGGTGTGCCTTCCTATTTTAAATCTCTGTCTACTCTGTTTTCCATAAATACAATGCTTGCATAAATATAACTTTAAAGACTTTAGACTAGGAAGTAACTTGCGATCAGATAATACCTTCAATCCTTGTTCGCTCATATGGCCCAACCATTGATGCCACAGTCGAACATAATCACTGTCTTTCTCAGATATTGTTGTCGCATGATCTGACTCATTTCTTCCTTCTAACAAAAACATGTTACCAACCTTCTTCACTTTCATAACCAGTAAAATTCCTTTGTAGAGTTTCATAACTCCACCTTGAACAATACTCTTGTAACCTCATGTGTCTAAGACTCCCAAAGAGATTAGGTTCTTCCTAATCTCAGGTACATGTCTTGCATCAGTTAATATTTTAACGGTTCCATCAAACATCTTAATTTGAATCCTACCAATTCCCACAACTTTACATGATATATCATTTCCCATGTAAACAATTCCATCATCTATAGACTGATAAGTAATAAACCAGTGTCTATGAAGACACATGTGGTTTGAAGCACCAGAATCTAATAACCATTGTTGATCGTGACGTGAACCAATACTAATTGATAAAACTTCATCAGTCATACCTAAACATGTTGCTGAACCTATTTCGGTTGCATTTGCTTTCTTCATCTCTTTTGGAGGGTCTTCTTTGGAGGCTTGTTGTCGCTTCCAACAGTCCTTCTTCAGGTGTCCAGATTTGCCACAAAACCAACACTTAAGCTTTCTCTTTCTGCCCTTCGACTTTGACCGAGAGAAATCCCTCTGATCGTTTCCTCTTTCTTTAGGTCCGCCTCTGATCACCATCGCCTCAAATGTATAGGTTTCTAGATTGGATTTCTTCCTTGTTTCCTCAGACAGTAAAGCTCCAACAATGTCATCAAACTCAATACTTTTTGTTGAACTGAAATTAATAGAGGTAACAAAGTGATCCCATGACGCGGGCAAAGAACACAATAATGTAATTGCCTTATCTTCAGATTCGAATTTCACTCCCATGCTAGTCAACTGAACTAAGAGAGTATTAAAAGTATTTAAATGATCATCTATATCCGTACCTTCCTTCACGCACAAACTGTACAATTGTCTTTTTAGAAAGATCATGTTTGTCAAGGATTTCGTCATGTACAGGCTTTCCATCTTCGTCCATAAACCCACTGTTGTCTTCTCCGAGACAATATTGAACAGAACATCGTCGGCCAAACACAGGCGTATGGCACTCAGTGCTCTCGCATCCATCTCATCCTAGTCATCATCTGTTATGGTCGTGGGTTGCTTTTCTTTTCCCAAAAGCGCCTTCACCACGCCTTGTTGCGCCAGTAGATCGTGCATCTTAACCTTCTAGATCTCGAAATTATTCTTGCCATTGAACTTCTCGATTTTGAATTTGGCACTCTGAGCCTTTGCCATTAGAGGAAACATTCAAAAAACACCAAGACCCTTTGAAAATAATGTGGAGGAATAATGGTTTAAACTTTACAAGGTTTAATAAAAAAACATTTTATTAAAAAAATCACCCTTTTTTTTAATAAAAAAAAAACACCTTTACTTTAATCCCTTCCACCTTTTTGAATTTTTTATAATTTAAACATTCACCCCTCACGACCATGTCATGCTTAACAAGGCTACTAGGTAGCATATACCTGCCGAATATAATAATGAAAGTATTGTTAAAGGAGATAGGGAGACAAGGAGTAGGTATGAAATGACTAAATGGCATAAATATTTATTACAATAACATTGGGGGAAGTGAAGGCAACAATAAGACTTCAAAGTTTTTGGCCAATAAGATATCAGATAAATGAGATTTAAAATTTAAAATTAATCA
>ML797622.1:0-14974 GCA_009831015.1 Picea engelmannii | reverse complement strand
TGTTCTTGATTTCCTCTAATAATTCTTGCCTCTCTTTGCAATACCTCGAATAAATATGATGGACTCTTGACGTAATATTTTTAGCGAATATTGATCAATTTCATATTTTGTAAATAAATAGATAAAAAATAAATGAATAAATATTTGTAAATGCATCTTTGGATGAATAATCTAATTTTTATTTTAAGTTTTGCAATGGAGGGTTTATGTTGATCATTATATGATTTGTATCATTCCATAAGATGAATGAGTCAATGATGGAGCCACATAGCCTCATATGAGTGGGCCAGTGATAGAGTCGGATAACCTCATATGCTTCACATAAAATTTTATAAGTAGCATATGTTTACAATAAACTCTATCTTTACATTGTCTCAATAGTTGTGTAGCGTGCCCCATCTTGTGTCAATGTTTAGGTTACATTGTTCTTTTGCCCATGTCATTTTGGGCCTTTTTTGCGTGCCATAATTAAAACTTCCCAAGGTTTTTTCCATCTATCACATTGTATTTTTAGTGTACATGATAATGCAACCTTGAATTTGAACACACTGAGCACTCTTTTTCATACATTGTCTCTGTCCTAGAACGTCCATGACACCAGGTATTTGTATGTAAATGCATTTGTAATGGTTAAAATTTATATGTCATAAGTAGTTAAGTACTTGGTCTCATGGTTTTTAGGAGGGTCTCATCTGATGGAAAGTTACTTTCTTTTTGTGCTCATTTATTTGCATATAGTAAGTTATAAGCGTGTGATTCTTTTTTATAATTTCATATGCACTTGATTTTGAATGTCCATGGATTCACTTGTTTCAAATAATACACTTACACCTTGCATTGCATTTGTTCTTTATCATTGGTCTCCTTTGTGGGTCTGGTAGTGTCATTTCTATTAAGTTTTTTTCAACTCATTTCTATTGTCATTTTGACGAAATGTTTTTTTCATTCAATGAAATTTTGGGGCTGATTCGTAAGTGTATCTTCTCGAAACGCAATTTTGGTGCTTCATTGATTTGTAAGTGTACCTTTTCGAAATGCTCTTCCGTCTAGGGAGCTTCCGGGCAATTTGTGCAAGTAATTTTATATTTCTTTGTTAAATGTTATTTTTTAGCATTAAAATTATTCACTTATGTTTTCACTAGCATTAGCAAAAGCTTTATTGAATTTTTTCACACTATTTGTTGACAAATTAATCTAGAATTATCAAACTAGGATGGATTCTCATAGCTAGTTACTTTTAACTAAATTTTGATATTGTAAAAATAGGTTAAATTTTAGGATTACAATAAAATATTATTGAATATAAATCTTAGTTTTGCTTGAAGGATTGCAGAATTAACAGGAGATTTAGAACAAAAGAGCCCTTTCAACTAGAGATTTATAAATAATTTAGTAAAATTAACATGAATAGATGTGAATTAATGTTTATCTCATTCAGGTAGTTTCTATGGGATCTTTCATATTCTTTCATATGGTTAATTACATCCAACGAGTTTTTAAGGGAGGCTTCTTCTCCCACCTTGGTGGTCTATCACTGTCTCTTCTTCCTCTACTATTTCTCGCTATTTCTCGCTTTAAAAGTCACAATCACATATATGCGATTATTGCAGTGGCGATGCTTGGAGTTATAGTATTGTTGCAAATATTTTGAGAGATAATTAACGAGATGTGGGATGAAAATGGACCTTTCAAAGTATTCATTTTCCCCACACAAACAAAATCTCACCATCTTTAACAACATAACCACCCATTTCACTTTGGTGTTTCCTTTCTCTTGCTTCTGGGGTATATTAGTTTAATGTTGTATCTAGGATCCAAAAATTCAAAGTGCTTTCAGGGTATGCTAGTTTAATGTTATATGCAGGATCTAGAAATCCAAACTCTTCTTTATTCTTTGGATTTCAAGTTTTTCGGATATTTGGATTTTGTTCGATTTGATAAAGTTATCTCGTCCAGATTAATGTAAGTAAGCCTCGTTATTATCGACAATTAGATAAAAAATCCATCCAACAACTGGCATTTTCCACGAACCCTAAATGAGAAGAGGATGGGGAAACCCCAATGGAACCACGAGAAGGAATGGCATTGAGTTCCTTAAACAACGTTGTTTTCATTATGGAGTATATTGAGTTCCTTAAAGAGAGCATATGGAGCATGATCATGTTCCTTCGAAGAATGGCCATTTGTACTTAAATAAGCGGATTAATGGAAGAGGGTTTTGAAAACATTCCTATCGAAGATGTTTGAGAAGGTCGAGCCAAGGAAAAGAAAAGAGGCTTCCATTTTGCGAGAGAAGAAATGGGACAACATCACTCTGGGTACCGAGGCGGGTTTAAGAGAAAAGTTGGTCAAGAAATCAAATGCTACCATAGTGGGTCTGATTATGGAAGGCCAAGTGTGAATTAGTTCATTTCTATATTTCGCCAGAAATCCAATTCTATTTGCTTGTGTTGGAATATCTACAAAAAGAAAAAATGAATGGAGATTGCTTACCAATAAAGTGCACCAACAGAGCTTCCATCGAAGGGTAGTACAAAACATATGCACGTGTAACCCTTTCCACATGTTCGGTGACCTTTTCTGGAGATGACAGGAAAAGGCATTTGCCTTATAGGGACATTTTCTTCCCATTCTTATGCACTCCACTTTTGTTATTTTAGGCACATTTTTTCTTTTATATTTGTTTTCTTCGTTGATTTCATACTTTTAGTTTTTTAATAATATTTATTTTTATCAAAGATTTTGTATTATTACACTGCCTCCGCGGTAGTATATAACATTCGATTTTGTTTTGACTTTGTATTAACTTTGCTTTGACTTTAAAAAATTTAAAAAAAAAATTTAAGCCAAATTTAAAGTTGAATTTAAGAAATTAAAAAAAAAAAAACATATTTTTTCTGACTTTTGATTAGATCATAAGTTGGGACTATTATTAGCACTTTCACGTAACTCGAGGTTTAACATTGATTATAAAATTGATATTCCTTCTTGTTGTGATTCAAGAAATCTATCCATGGACTGTCGCCTGACACATCGCCTGATTAAGGCGGACTGTCGCCTGACACATCGCCTGATTAAGGTAAGTTGGGTAACCATCTAACTTCTAAGCCATATTTATCTTGCAGTTCCTTTTCGGTTGATTGTTGCCTAAAACATAAACGTACTTACTCCCTATCTTTGCAATTAATTATTCAGCCACTGGGGATTATTGATGGCGACAACATCCCATGCTCGTATCGCGTATGTAGATATGTATCCCACGTATTACTATGTTTAAAAACATAAATACTTACAAGCAAATGAGAGCAACAAGAACCAACGAACTGCGCTCACTCGTATTATATCTTTCACTCTTCAAAAAAATCTTTATATTTTCATATAGTTACAAGGCTTCAGAGGCAGTATAAGCAGCTTTGCTGCACTTTTTTTTTTTTTTATAGGTGTTGACATGAAGAATAAAGTAGTTTGGATAACAAAGAGTTGATGAATATTTATTCAAGATTTTTAATTATATAAAGATGATGATGATGTTGATGTGTGTATTGTTGGAAACAGTGACAACGAATTTCCAAGTTTAGGATTCTAGATCCTATAAATCAGTGATTGGTTGTAATCAATGAGACAAAATTAGAGATGCGTTTTCAATAATCAGTTCTTTTGTAACTGTGTATTCTTATATATTTTGTAAGCCCGTAGAGACAGATGTGAGACCAGAGTGTGAGCCTGTTGTAATATCCTTGATCTGAATAATAAGACAACCGATACCTCTGCTTGGTGGACGTAGCCCAACGTTTGGGTGAACCACATAAAATCTGTGTCTTTTATGATTTGTGTGATTTTTCTTTTCCGCATTTGCAATTGCAACAAGTGGTATCAGAGCAGGTTGGAGGAGAAGGCAGTCGAGGACGTCAAATTTTCGAAGGTGCGTAGATTTCCAAATCGCCGCAAGTCCCTCCTCTAGTAGGGTGCGACGTCTTACTCGCAAAATTCTCGGATAAGCGCAATCCAGCGATGAGAGAGGTGTGATGACTCTTGACAGATCACTGTAGTCCAGCTATGCCGTGAGGTGCGGCGACCCTTTGAAGCACGTCGCAGGGCACTCACATCGGGAGTTGCGACGACTTTAGAAAATATTCGCGTATGTTTTTTTGGAGTGAAAGATTTTATGGTATGGTTTTTTTGAATGGATGAAGGTTTATTATATTTTGGAATTAAATATGGTATGAAAAAGGTGGATCGGTTTTGGTTTTGTCTTATTATACCTGCCGATAGGGATGGTATATAGTGTTGAGTTAGGTTTGACTTTCTATTAGTTTATGGTTGACCATAAAATATACACCCCTTTATCTAAAGTTTTAAAAAATAATGATTAATTTTAAATTTTAAATCTAATTTATCTGATATCTTATTGGCCAAAAACTTTGAAGTCTTATTGTTGCCTTCACTTCCCCCCAATGTTATTGTAATAAATATTTATGCCATCTAGTCATTTCATACCTATTCCTTGTCTCCCTATCTCCTTAAACAATACTTTCATTTTTATATTCAGCAGGTATATGCTACCTAGTAGCCTTGTTAAGCATGACATGGTCGTGAGGGGTGAATGTTTAAATTATAAACAATTCAAAAAGGTGGAAGGGATTAAAGTAAAGGTGTTTTTTTTTATTAAAAAGTTTTATTAAAAAAAACAGGTGAATTTTTTAATAAAATGTTTTTTTTATTAAACTCTTTTTTATTAAACCTTGTAAAGTTTAAACCATTATTCCTCCACATTATTTTCAAAGGGTCTTGGTGTTTTTTGAATGTTTCCTCTAATGGCAAAGACTCAGAGTGCCAAATTCGAAATCGAGAAGTTCAATGGCAAGAATAATTTCGAGATCTGGAAGGTTAAGATGCACGATCTGCTCATGCAACAAGGCGTGGTGAAGGTGCTTTCGGGAAAAGCAAAGCAACCAGCGAGCATAACAGATGATGACTGGGATGAGATGGATGCGAGAGCACTGAGTGCCATACACCTGTGTTTGGCCGATGATGTTCTGTTCAATATTGTCTTGGAGAAGACAACAGTCGGTTTATGGACGAAGCTGGAAAGCCTGTACATGACGAAATCCTTGACAAACATGATCTTCCTGAAAAGACAATTGTACAGTTTGTGCATGAAGGAATGTACGGATATAGATGATCATTTAAATACTTTTAATACTCTCTTAGTTCAGTTGACTAGCATGGGAGTGAAATTCGAATATGAAGATAAGGCAATTACATTATTGTGTTCTTTGCCCGTGTCATGGGATCACTTTGTTACCTCTATTAGTTTCATTTCAACAGAAAGTATTGAGTTTGATGACATTGTTGGAGCTTTACTGTCTGAGGAAACAAGGAAGAAATCCAATCTAGAAACCTATACATCTGAGGCGATGGTGATCAGAGGCAGACCTAAAGAAAGAGGACACGGTCAGAGGGATTTCTCTCGGTCAAAGTCGAAGGGCATAAAGAGCAAGCTTAAGTGTTGGTTTTGTGGCAAATCTGGACACCTGAAGAAGCACTGTTGGAAGCGACAACAAGCCTCCAAAGAAGACCCTCCAAAAGAGATGAAGGAAGCAAATGCAATCGAAACAGGTTCAGCAACAGGTTTAGGTATGATTGGTGAAGTTTTATCAATTAGTATTGGTTCACGTCACGATCAATAATGGTTATTAGATTCTGGTGCTTCAAACCACATGTGTCTTCATAGACACTGGTTTATTACTTATCAATCTATAGATGATGGAATTGTTTACATGGGAAATGATATATCATGTAAAGTTGTGGGAATTGATAGCATTCAAATTAAGATGTTTGATGGAACTGTTAAAGTATTAACTGATGTAAGACATGTACCTGAGCTTAGGAAGAACCTAATCTCTTTGGGAGTCTTAGACACAGGAGGTTACAAGAGTATTGTTCAAGGTGGATTTATTAAAGTCTACAAAGGAATTTTACTGGTTATGAAAGCGAATAAGGTTGGTAACCTGTTTCTGTTAGAAGGAAGAATTGAGTCAAATCATGCGACAACAGTATCTGAGAAAGACAACGATTATGTTCGACTATGGCATCAACGGTTGGGCTATATGAGTGAACAAGGATTGAAGGTATTATCTGATCGTTGAACTCATGAATATGACTCTTCTAGAGAGAGCAAGGAGTATGCTTAGTAACGCCAATTTGCAGCAGTAACTATATCTTGTTATCTGGTGAATCAATCACCATCAACAACAATAGAGTGCAAGATTCCTGAAGAGGTATGGAAAGGTCACCCTTGTAATTATTCTAATCTTAAAGTTTTTGGTTTTGAAGCCTATGCTCTAATTCTGAAACATCGGCGTTCTAAATTAGATCCAAAATAAAAAAGGCTTATCTTTGTTGGATATGGTGATGGTATTAAGGGGTACAGGTTGTGGGATCCTACTGCCCACAAGATCACCATTAACAGAGATGTAATATTTGATGAATCATCTCTCGTCAAATCAGATGTAGATGTTCAAATGAAACAGGAAGAAGTACCTAAGTATCAACATATTCAGTTTGAAACCAGTTCAAATACAAATGAAAGTGAACATGAACAAGTTTCTAAAGATGTTCATGAAGAGGTTCTTGCAGAGGAAAACATGGATGATGATGACATTCAACAGATTGTGGATGAACCACAAACTTCCCTAATGAGTTCTACACGGGTCAGAGTTCCTCCAAGAAGGTATGATGATTTTGTTTCATCAGTTTCTTTAAATACTAATGATGATGAACCTTCGTGCTATCAGGAAGCTGTGAAGGGTTCTAACAGTGATAAATGGAAAGAAGCAATGAAGGATGAAATGAATGCATTAGAGAGGAACGCCACATGGGACCTGGTAGAACTTCCAAGAGACAGAAAAAATGTAGGTTGCAAGTGGGTCTACAAGCTGAAGAAGGGTGTTGATGATAAGGTGGAAAGGTACAAAGCAAGGATGGTTGCGAAAGGATATTCTCAGAAAGAAGGTATTGACTTTCATGAGATTTTTTCACAAGTTGTAAAGACTGTTTCAATTCGAATTGTGTTAGCATTGGTTGCATTGCTTGATTTGGAGTTGGAGCAACTAGATGTTAAGACTGCTTTCTTACATGGAGATTTGGATGAGGAAATTTACATGGAACAACCTGAAGGGTTCGTTCAAAATCGCAGCAAGAAATTTGTTTGCAGGCTCAAGAAATCATTGTATGGTCTGAGGCAGTCACCCATACAATGGTACAAGAAATTTGACTCTTTCATGGTGAGCCAAAATTATACAAGGAGTGAGTATGATCATTGTGTCTACTTTAAGAAATTGAAAAATGGCATATTCATTATCTTAGTATTGTATGTTGATGATATGCTTTTAGCAAGCAAAATCATAACTGAGATCAATAGGTTAAAGGCTCATATAGCTAGGACGTTCGATATGAAAGATCTAGGAGCAGCAAGGCATATTTTGGGCATGGAGATATTCAGAGACAAGAGGAATGGTAAGCTTTGGTTGTCACAACATAAGTATGTTGAGAAGATACTTTTGAGGTTTGGTATGAACGATGTGAAACCAGTTTCAGTCCCTTTGGCTTCCCATTTTAAGATTTCTTCAATTTTATGTCTTAGTACAAAAGAAGAAAAGGAATATATGTCTCGAATACCATATGCTAATGCAGTAGGAATTTTAATATATGTGATGGTTAGTACAAGGCTAGACATTTCACATGCAGTTGGGGTTGTCAGTAGGTATATGGAAAATCCAGATAAAGAGCACTGGGCGACAGTGAAATGGGTGCTTTGGTATCTTAGGGGCACAAGTGATTACTGTATCACCTATAACAATGGTCGTGAGTTAGTATGTGGATATGTTGATTCTGATTTTGCAGGTGATTTGGACAAGAGAAAGTCGACTTCAGGGTATGTATTTACTCTTGCAGGTGGAGCTATTGACTTGGCTAAGAATCCAACCTACCACAGTAAAACAAAACATATACCTATCAAGTACCATTTTGTAAGACATGTCATCGATGAACGTCGAGTCTCTCTTGAGAAAGTGCATACATTAGAGAACTGTGCAGACATGTTCACAAAACCAGTACTGTTAGAGAAGCTGCGATGGTGCCCAGCTTCTCTTGGCTTGTAGAAAAGGTGATGAACAAAGGAAGGAGCAAGGTATCAAGTTAATTGTTGTCAAGGTGGAGATTGTTGGAAACGGTGACAACGAATTTCCAAGTTTAGGATTCTAGATCCTGTAAATCAGTGATTGGTTGTAACCAATGAGAAAAAATTAGAGATGCGTTTTCAATAATCAGTTCTTTTGTAACTGTGTATTCTTATATATTTTGTAAGCCCATAGAGGCAGGTGTGAGACGAGAGTGTGAACCTGTTGTAATCTCCTTGATCTGAATAATAAGACAACCGGTACCTCTTCTTGGTGGACGTAGCTGAATGTTTGGATGAACCACGTAAAATACGTGTCTTTTATGATCTGTGTGATTGTGTTTTTCCGCATTTGCAATTGCAACATGTATTACAAATTGTAATTTGTTATTGAGCTAGAAACCTTAGGTTGGAGAAGAACAAAATTCATAGCTGTAACAATACTTTATATCATAGTTTATTTGTTTTGGTAGGATTCACCAACTATTTTTTTAAATGAGTATCAAAGGCTTAGTGGAAAAAAGGGAACGATTGTAATCGTTAAAAAAACAGAGGAATTGAAGAGCCACTAGATTGATTACAAAATGGGAATCTTGCTTTAGGCAGTGGGGGCCGAAAGATCTCAAATTTAACATGTATATTTTTATGAAGCTTAATCAAACAATGAAGGTTGTTTTGAAGCTTGAAGATTTGGAATTTTCTTGCATATTTTTATTAGGTTTAATAAAGGATCGAAGGTTTTTGGAACTTTTACTTGGACTTCTTTTCGAGGAATTCTTTTTGAAGGATGAATACAAGGAGAAGTTGATTCATGCCCATTTCATGTGATTGTACATTTTTTGTAAATTGTTTGTATTTTACTGATTCATACAACTATTCATTTTTGTCAATTGTTTGTGTTAGTAAAATATTATGAATTGGTTATGGATTTGATTGCAGGAACATATTCAATATCATATGCACATGAATTCATTCTTGTTTATGTGAATTGGATATGCCAGTAGGGTTTATTCTGTTGAATATGAATTCTTTTAATGTTTACGGTAATTTAAATTTATGCTTGCAATCAATTATTTATGTCACTGTTAGATTAGGAAACAACATAGGTTAGAATAGGACTACATCTTCATGGTAGATTAGGAATGCATATAGGAATTTAAAAAGCTTAAACAAACAACTCTCCTTTCAGGGAGGAATTAATGTTGGTGATAATCAGACCCACATAACGGAGGAGATTTCCATACCAAACAAGAGTAGGTCTAATTGGGATCTTCCATTGGGAAAATCTCCCCTTGTTGACACGGATCATTTTTACCCAACAATAAGTACTTACTGACATGGCATGTGGAAACCCTTGGATTGTAGTTATATCAAAGGCTTCATAAACATTGTTTTACCCATGGAGGGGTTGCCATGATTCTAGGGTTTACTACTTGTCCTAAAGCTTCAAATAAAACCTTGACATCTTGTAGTACTTCGAGACTTATATTCAAGGAATATTAGGACTCCCTTCTAATTCATATCTTATAAAACTTCTCTCGGTCATTAAATCTAGGTATTAACTCATGAGATGAACTTCTTGTTGAATACTTATGATGTGAGGTTCCATTTTGTGGAGTCACCAAATGAATGTCTTAGGATCATATTTCAATGTACATTCATCACAATTGTAGAAGCACTATCTTCTAAATTTTCAGAAAATGGAACTTGTTCCTCGACAATGGCACCAAAATGTTACCACAAAAGTTGTCACTTAAGGTACAAGGTCTTCACTTGGTGACAAATTATGGAACTTGGAAGATTCGTGACTGTCACCTTGGTTTTATCTTCCCATGCTTGAAGATGATCGAAGATCACCTATAGGGGGCTTCCCTATGATCTTCTTTCTATATGGTTTAGGATTGTTACTTGCTTGGTGGTGAATAAGTGAAAGGGGCATAGGTTGTCATTGAGATTAGTATGGCAAGCCAAGTCTATAAGTTGGTTGCCTATGCACAATTTGATATTTCCCAACAAGATTCCTTGATGTAAAGATGTTGCTAAGGGTATCTACTTAATTTGGAAGACTTGTTCACTTTGGAATTTAAACCTTTTGAAATGTGCAAGCACATGAGTACAATAATATACCCTTTTAAGTGATTTCTCATACAAAAGTTAAGTGGATTATGACATCAACCTACAAGTTTGGTTATTGGTAATAAAGGACTATGTTCCAATAGGTTTTGAGTAAATTCATAAGCTATTACAATGTTTCCTTTTGCAGTACAATCAATTGTTGTGGCAAACTTTTTAATGTTGATTTGAATTACAAGTACAAATGCAATGATTTTCTATCTTAGAAGAACCCCTTTTAACCATATTTTGTAAGTACATTACAATTGGCATATGATGTACAATCTTAAGGTAATTTACAACAATAAAGTACTATCTAATCGTGCATAAATATACCCTTTTAAATTTGTTCTTAAATGAGGTATGAAGCATATGTATATAAAAATAATAATTTGGTTTGTTTGATGTGTAATGAGGAATAAACCGGACTTTGAGGACAAGTCTGGATCAAGATTTCCCTGAGCAATTTCCAGATTTGTAGAGCATGAAAAAAATTAGTTTAGAGAGAGTTTTAGATGGTTGTATAGGTATTCCCAGTGCCTTATACATCCATTAGGTGGATGGGTTCTAATATTCCTTGAGGGAGACTCTATTATTAAATAGATAACAAAGATTTTGGTTGTATATTGCAAACTAAAATAACCCATCTCTTGTTTATTAAGATACCGATAAATTTCTTATAATAACACTTGCTATTGTAGATAAGATCATAGACTGTGAGGTTATGAATCTGTCAAGAAATGGTTAATTATGTTTTTCATCATACATATAGAGAAACACGTCAACTATAACCACTTCAAATGACAAATTCTTGTAGATAGAAACAATATTACCCCAATTTCATTGCCTCATAATCACTTATGAAAAAATAACCAACATGCATGAGCTTACAAAGTAGAAAGCATCCTCTTCATCCTCTAGGGTGAATTATTAAACTATCCACTTGCTCTCAAGAAAGTACAATACACAAAATAAACCAAAAGCTCAAGTACTCATTCCTCCAACAATCATTACAAATGAGAGGGGGTCACTTTATATAGAAAAATAGCCAAACCCTCTTGAAATAAAATAACAATATTTTTCTAACTAACTAGGGAGAAAACAATAAAATGTTAACAATGATGCCACATAGATTAAATATCTGTATGAGGGGGGCGAATCACCCATGATAGTGGTCGACCCACAACAAAAATAGAAAATCACATCTTCTTTGGCACATGTGAGAAAGATAGACAGTAAATCTCATGCAATCAAGATGCCAAGTGTCCCATCTATCAAGGATAGTGAGAAAGAGTGGTTGCCAACTATCATATGTTGCTCCAAAGTGGTTGTAATAGCTAATCAATTTGCTATCTTAGCTATTTGGAAAAATTTCCAAGTCAAATTTGTAGGTCAAATCTTCTAACAATTTTCTCTTAGTGAAGTAGTCAATACATGTGTCCACAAATGAGTGATAAAGGTTGCTAGTTGTCCACAAGTAGGTGTGCCCCCTCCCTCATGCTAAATATTAATAAAATAATAGTGTATCACCTCCACATGTGTGCCCAAATGGGTGCACCCCACTTATACCAACAAGGTCATGACAAACTATTGTTTCCATAGTGAACACGTAACCACAAACGCTTGGGCACCCATGTTAGGAATAAAACATATGATTGATTAAATAATTAATCCAGAAAACCTTAGTAAAAACATAGGCATTAATCCCAAAAAGTGCAAGACCATGCCACATCAACTAGAAAGCTCACATATGAACCCAACATGTCTCCCTCATCAAATAAATACATCAGATAACTACTGGAGTGCGAAAAGGTGATTGTGATGTCTAAATAATATAAAGGAGGAATGTATCACACACTCTCCTAATCAAAATACCACCATGGGTTCATCCATATACTGAAAAAATGATGACGCATGCCATCACAATTGTGGATAGAGGCATGAATTGATCGCTTTGAACAAAATACCTCTCTTGAAAGCACCACAACACCTACCGTAACAATCAATTACTAGGAAATCATGGGATTTCTCAGTCAACCATAAGGGTAGTTTCTAGAAAGGTAAGTGTTTCCACAATATGCCACCTGCAAATTTCTAAGAAGCATCTAATCATTGTAAATGTATGGTCACCGATAAAAATTCATTAAAATAGATTCATGTATCACCCTATTGAAATTGCAACCTAAACTTCAAATAATGCTATATAACCCCCCATGCAATATAATAGGTAACATCTTCTTTGATTAGGTAACAAGTTCTCATGCCTCTATTTGTAACATCTCTTGAGAATGAGTAGTTAGATGGTGTTAGCTTTCAGGTTCCTCCGATAATGTTTACACCATGTTTGGGAGTGTTTTATGAGATTTGGGGTACATGGTTTATGATTAGCCCCTAAGTGGTCCAAGATGGATTTGCACATGGGAGATGGTCCACGATGGATTTGCACATTGGAGATAGCTTACTCAATGGTTTCTTGACCTTAGTTGGGTGCTTGCTTGGCATTCTTCTCTAAGACACCGAATTTATTTTGATAGCTTGGGCAATGTCCTTCATCATCTAGACTGGATCATTATCTAATTTTTCATCTATCTTTGTACATATTTCTAGGTGAAAACATTGGAGGAATTGGCTTGTAAGGCTCATTTTAGGGGTAGGTCCCAGTTTATTTATTTGGTGTTTAGAAACTTCTAGATCCGATTTGAGGCATCTAATGGAATGTTTTTGGATCAAAACTTTGTGAGCTTAGCTCTTAGCCCCTTGACATTGTTCTACACAATGAAAGGTTTCCAACGGTGCACAAATAAGCTCAATAAAGTTTGTATGTAGAAGTTATGCCTCTTGCAAGTTAACCTACACTATTAACCACCATGGTACTGAGTGCATGCCATGTTAGCTCCTATTTCTCACACATGTGGGGCTAGTCACATGTGGAATTTCAAGAAGATTCTAGAGAGTCCAAAACCCTAACACTAATTGAGGGTTGAGACATGCAAAAACCCTAACCCTCACTCTAGATGGCTACCATGTTATGTTAAATATGGGCCACTAGGATAGGAAGGCCTTCCATTCTTTTGGTATTGTTATTGTTCCATAGTTGAGAAAAACATCTAGGAGTGGGATATTGAAGCATAACCAAGGAGGTAGAATATTTTGTAGTAGGCATTCAGGCCACAATGTCCATGGCAACTCAATAGTGAGTGCCCCTTTCTTTGCACTTGCATTCCATAACTAAAAAAAATATAGCAGAGCATATGAATCACCTTCTAGTTGGGTTTTCTCACATATTGGGTTTCCCAAGTCACATCTTGTGTTTATTTGTGTGGATGGTGTGTTCATCTACTTCTTTCTTTCATTTTAGTTTTAGATATTTCCATAATTTGAGTGCTATGTTGGAATATTAAATATGATATCTAAGGTAATAAACTGCATAATAAAGATTTCATAATATTGTAAGATATGTTGTGATGAACTGTTTCAATGGAATATCCATTGTAGTTTATAGATCACTTCATGATGGCCACATGGAGATGATTTCTTGCTTGGAGAACATCCTACATAGGAGGAGGATCATTGTGCATCTTAGAGGAGGGCATTAGGTCATAAACAACATGTGGTAGCTTGGATTCCTACATGGAGGTTTGGAGTTGGCTCGGGGACGCTTGGGTTGCAACAATGCTTATGCAAGGGGAGTGAACCTAGTGGTGTACACGTCTAAGGAGGATAAATGGATTCCATATGGGTTTGTGATGGAGGAGTGTGGACACATATTGTGTAGCTACATTACCATGGAGTCCTTATTGTGTACGACATCACCTTGGAGCTTGACATGTGTACCATTGGAGTGTAGAATTCTACTTGTGTGAGCCTACATATGATTATTGTTGCTCGTAAGGGAATTGGCCCACATATGCATTGTTGGTCTCCCTTACCTTTCATAAACATAGAGGAAGGAGCGAGTACTTTCATTTATTATCATCATTGCACTCTTATCTGTGTACTTGTATTCTTGGAGGAAGCCACTAGGGTTCATAAGGAAACCATAGGTGAGTTATGAAAGGGAAAGAGGACTTCTTTGTTTGGAGCTTGCTCTTGTGACTAGTGTTTACTCTTGTGAAGAAGACATTGGAAATGATGGTCACTTCATATTTATTCTTGTTCATATTGTGTTAGAGACGTGACTAGAAGAGTGCACTAGTCATCCTCTCTCTCTTATATCCTGGTTCGTACTTTCTCTCTCTCTCTCTCTCTCTCTTAGAGTCACCGAGTTTCTTGTGCTTCTTGGAGTATCTCGAAGTCTAGGTTTAGGGTTTCATCCCTTGGATGTTTAAACATTAGGGTTTTAAGATGAAACACTAGGTTGTATTTAGTGAAGAAGAAGAAGACGAGGATACATCTTGCCTTGGAGGACTTGCTTGAGTGTTTCATGCTTATTGGAGCTTTCTGGTTGAGATAGAGGTTTTCTTGGTTTTACCTAGTTAGGGTTTTGGAGAGCTAGTGGATTGTACAAGCCTTGTGATTAGGCTATGGTATGTAAATGAACTTCATCTTATCAATATTAAATAAGTTTTCAATTGTCCAATACTTGCATAAATTGTAGATTTGATTTTCAACCATCCATGTTCTTCATGGTTTCTAATTTCCAACTATATGTGTCTTGCTAATTTGACATAAGTTAAGGACGGT
>ML797621.1:198262-210665 GCA_009831015.1 Picea engelmannii | reverse complement strand
TTTTTCTTTATTTCTAAAATACTTTTTTTTTCCTAAAATTAAAAAAAAAATGTTTAGGGGTGTTTTTTTTTTCACATTTAATTATTTTCTTAATGTAAATTATTAAAAAGAATAAAATTAATTGGTAAATAAATTATCAAGTAATAACACTTTTAGATTTAGGAGTCGTTTTTCAGTGTTTTATTTGCGGCAGTGCCAATGATCAAGGTCATGTCAATGTTTCATCGAAACTTGCACAATATATCTAGCTAAAGCAAGTACAAACAAAGATTATCAAGAAAGGACGAGAGATTCAATATGGAAGAATGGGAAAATATATTCACACTACTCCAATGAGCTAATCAATGATGATCATTGTGATACAATGAATGAGTGGAATACACTCATATATAGGAAAGAACATTCCATATTTAAGAAAAACAATCAAGCAGTAGCTTTCCTTAGGAATGCATGTATGCATAATAATGATGATCTAAATAGAAAGTATAAAATAGAACTAGTCAGTTAACTCCCACTAAACTAGTGTGTCGAAAATAGAAATTTCTCCAACACCCCCCCTGAACATTACTATGGGGTAAAAATGAGTCCTGACAACTAGGCCATATTAGGTACTCATGTATAATGCAACTAATGAACACTGAACAAAAATGGGGAAAGAGTGAAAACCATGTGGGAACAAAACCCCCCCTCAAAAGGCAATGCATCAAAAGAAGAAAAGGCAGCTGCTAGGCAACTGTGTTCTTCACTCCAAGGCTATCCCACAAAGTCTGAAACTTATGTCCAGTGAAGGTCTTGGTGAAGATATTGACAATCTATTAAGAGGAAGGACATAATTGTAGATCAATGGTCTTGTCATGTACTAGATCTCTGATGAAATGCTTGTGGACCTCAATGTGCTTGGTTCATTGCTGCTATACTGGATCTCTGCAAAATGTCAGTGTATTATGATTGCCACACCATATGAAAGTCGGACAGTGAAACTGGATACCAAGCTCGGTAAGAAAGTGTTGAAGCCAAAGTGCTTGAATAACACAGTTGACTAATCCTCTATACTCGAACTCTGCGGAAGATAAATCAATGGTTGATTCCTTCTTACTTGACCAACAAATAGGGCTTGAACCCAAACTAAGAGTGTACCCGGAAGTAGACTTGTGATCTTTGCCATCACCAGCCCAATCTGAATCTTTGAAGCCTATGAGATCTAATGCACAACCAACTGCATAGTGAATCTCATAACTCATGGTGCCCTGAACATATCTAAGGATGCACTTGGCATCCTTCCATTGCAGATCATGGGGCTCCTGCATGTATCTGGAAACTGCTCCTACTGCATATGATATATTTGGATGGGTGTGGGTGAGATACAAAATACTCCCCACCAACTGTCAATACAAAGTGTTTTCAACTAATGGTGTATCCCTGCCATCCTCAAGTCTGATCCCAGATAAGAAGGGTGTAGGTGCAGAATTACAGTATGTCATGTGGAATCTATCCAGAAGATCCCTGGCATACTTAGCCTGAGAAATTTTGATTCTTGAAGCATCCTAAATAATCTCAAGACCAAGAAAGAAATGAAGTGGACCCATGTATGTCATAGAGAACTTGTCATGCAAAATATATTTGACCACAACAATGTCTGAAGCGGAGCTACCAATGATCAAAATATCATCAACATAGAGTACTAAAATCATCAAAGAGTCAGTAGTCCTTAGCATGTAAACATTGCAATCAGATTTACATCTATCAAAATCATGTGAAAGCAGATAAGAATCAAGCTTTTTATACCATGCTCTAGGTTCCTTCTTGACGCCATAGAGTGACTTCTTCAATATGCATACTAAAGATGAGTTTTGAATGAACCCATGTGGTTGCTCCATGTAGATCTCCTCTGAAATATTGTCATGAAAAAAATCATTCTTTACATCCATATGGTGAACTTCCCATCCTTTGTGTAACACACCCATGGTGGGGACTCAAATTTTCGCTCTTCTTAGGATAAACAAAACCCCTATTCGGGGTCTCTATTCCATTTTTCTTTTTTAGAGATTTCCAACCACAATCTCCATGCTCTGAAATGAGCTCATAGTAGGCAACCATGCTCTCCCAAGGTATCCGGGTTCTTTCATTCCCCTATACTTGCATATGACCATGGGCTATGACTAGACGCCAAGACAACAGGCTCCAAGATGACCACCATGTGAATTCTCCAGAGTGGAAAATCTCTGAAATTCACGATCTGACGTCGTGTGTCCTCAAGGATTTCAATGGCCCTAATTTACTTTGAGACTTGGTGTTCAGGAGTTTTAAACGTTCCTACACCATTTTCCTCTGAAGTACTCTGTAGATCGAGCACCGCGCGTCCCTTGTGATCGATGGTTATGATATTCTTCGAGACTTCAGAATTCGGGAGTTCCAAGTACTCCAACTCTTTTTCCCCCAAATTACTTCGTACCCGAATTTCCAGATCAAGTGCCACACATCCATATAAATCAACGACTTTGGTCCACTTCGGGACTTCGGCGTTCGAGAGTCTTGGATGCTCACACCCCTTTTTCTCCTGGATTGATTTCACCCGATGTCAACGATTTGTCGATGCATGTCTCTTTCAAATCAATGGTCACGATTTACTTCGGGAGTTCTCAACTCTCGTGACCCCACTTTCCTCCAAAGTGGCTATCTTATGAAATGGAAGATATGTTGACACCTGTCCTCGGCTGATGGATGAATCAGATGAAACCCGATGCTTTGGCCTTCGGGAGTTCTTGTTCAACACATCCCCTTTTCTCCCAGAGTGGCTTTCCTATGAAGTGTAGGATCTGACGACACCTGTCCCTTTGGATTGGACGACTTAGATTTGATTCATATCTTCAGGCTTCAGGAGTTTCAACCTCTCCACACTCACTTCCTCTCGGTTTTCTTACACCAGAAGTCGACGATTCATCGACGCGTGTATCCACAGATCGACGAATGAAAATCACTTCGGCTCTTATGGCTTCAGAAGTTTCAACCTCTCCACACTCGCTTTCTCCTAGAGTGCTTACACCCGAAGTTGGCCATCCGTCAATGCATGTCTCCCACAGATCGATGGCTGCAAATCACTTTGGCTTTTTGGGCTTCGAGATTTTCAACCTCTCCACACTTTCTTTCTCCCAGAGTGCTTACACCCAAATTTGACAATCTGTCGACACGTTTCCTTTATCTCGGATCAATGACATAGATGAACTTCATTACTCCATGGATTTCCAAAGGAACTCACGACTATCCACCTAGAAAATTTTCTAGGTCTGACGGTCATGATCCAGCCAATACCTATTTGTTCTCTGATCAAGGGTTCATAGTGATTGCGGGGCCCCAACGTGCACACTCTTTATTAGAGAACTCAACCTCTTCAATCTGAAAAGTACTCACCCAACTCGGTCTAATCGGGGTCGTTGATCATCCAACTTGACGAGTCAACAACGTTGGTGAATTGTGGGCCACGAAATAGTGCGTTTACTAATTTCACCTTCGCGCTCTACAATGATTCCCAACCATCGATTTAATCGAGCAGATGGTGTTTGATTCGTTAGCTCCAGTGGGTCTTTGAGTCGATATGGTGACTGGGATAGCTTCTCCAATCAATGAATGGCTCACATCCATCTTCATTGTCAAGTTTTTAAGTCATCTACTTCTCTTGTTACTCTAGTAGTTTGGGTAACTGTGACTATCATGAAGTTTTACATCTCAGAGCTTCGAACTCCCAAAGTGATCTAAAACTGAAGAGGCTTGTAACTTTGAAAATTTTGCAAGTTTTTAAATTAAGTGTGTTTAGGCAAAAGGATCAATTTGCAAACACATAATTTAGAGAACTTTCACATTCAAGGTGCAAATAATAACCAACAAATAATAGTGAACAATAAACACATAACACAACAAATGATAAAGGAGTTCACCCCTCTCTTGGGCTACATCTCCTGGTCCAGCTCCCAATGGATCTTTTATATTATTTTCTCAAAGTGATAAAACCAGTGCTTTACAATGCTCAAAATTCCAAATAGATGGCTCCAATGACTCAAAAATGTCCAAAAACCCCTAGCTGGGATTTTTCGGCACCTGGTTTGGACAAAAAATGAAGAAGATATGCTTCCTGGAAGTTTTCCCCTTCAAGCTTGCTGTCTCTGGATCACCAAAATGCACCTCTTTGTGTCCCCCCTAGATTTTGGACGTTTTCCATCCCTAAACCCAACACCCATGCGCATTCTGAAATTGGTGCCAAAATGTCGCACCATTAGCGGATCTTGGGCCCCCAAGGTCGGAGGTGTTGGGCGCATGGGGCCATGTGGCCAAATTGTTAGCGTGCCAAAAGGGCTCCAATGCCCAAATGGAATGAGCTCCGGACATGTGTCATATGTGACCATTTTGGGCACACGTGGTTTTGGCAGGCCTGGTCATATAGGACAGGAAGTGCTACAAATCGAGGGTTGGGGCTAAGACCCAACGCCGACCCTGTGCCCAAATGGCATATGTTTAAACTTAAATAAATATGAAATTGTATAGTGTTAAGAAACACTATGGTGGCGCATCGGTTGGTGGCCTTTGCCAAGACTCTACCCTACGCGGAGGTCGTGAGGTCGAGTCCTGTGGACTCCAAAATCTTGCCAAATGCCAACAAAAGGGGGTGCCACGTGGAAACCAACGACTGGGCCACATGACACCGTACAATCGGCCAAAGACTATCATGTGTCCTCAAATGATTTAACCAATCTCCACCACGTCAATGCCAACTCAGTAGCTTGATAACTCAACATCGTGCCATGTCACTTGCCACACGTGACTCGTAAAATGCCACGTCAGAAACTGTATGAATTGTACGGACTGTACAGTGAACAAATTTTTGCTTGTTTGGTAAATCGAATAGAACGCGATATCTCACTCATATAGTGTCTGTTTGAACCCATTCGAATTGTGTTGGGTTCGTGACAACGAGGCCTACGTCCCTGTTTGTTTTGAAGCAATTATGAGCACTTTGATTTTTGAGCAAAATTTGATCCCCTGGATCACTCCTCCCCATTAGGAAGCTTTTGGACCTCCAAAAGACTACTTTCAGTCTATCTGAAGATGAGGGTACAGTTCCCTCATCTTTCCAAACTCAATCCACTTGGCCTTGCTTGGATTTGTGTCCTTAAGACCAACTCAAAGTTATTCCACATTTCCTCGTTTTGATGTTCTCATCCTCCTGTCAAGGATTGTGTCTTCCTGCAATTCTATAAGATATTCTGGCGAGAAATAATCCATAGAAGGAATCTGAACATGCTCTCCTTGATCATCAATCAAAGGAGGCTCATACAACTTCAAATTCTCAACATTGACAACTGCATACATTTTCATATAGGGAGGCAAATCCAAACGGAAGGCATTGTTACCAGTCTTTTCAAGAACTTTGAAAGGTCCATATCTAATTGGTTTCAGTTTTTTACCTTCTCCTTTAAGCCTCTCTTTGCTAATGTAAAGCCAAACTTCATCTCCAACTTGGAAACTGTGATCAACACAATTCTTGTCATGCCTTGTCTTGTACTTGGCTTGACTCTTTTCCAACTGTTCTTGTACCATTTGATGTATCAACTGAATTTGTTCAATGAACGTTTCTGCCCTATCAATGTAATAATGACCATCAATAGCAATATCGTTCCCAAAGATAAAATCTAAAGGAGATTTGGGCAAATAGCCAAAACATGCTTCAAATGGTGATGTTTGAGTTGAAGAGTGCTTAGCCCGGTTGTAAGCATGTTGAATGTAGTGTAAATGCTCATCCCAAATTTTAGGATGCTTGCTACAATAACTATGAAGAAGATGCACCATTGTTCTATTAACCACTTCTGTTTGACCATCGGTTTGCAGATGAAAAGATGTGCTTTTTTTTCAGGTGTCCATGAGTGCCCATAAACTTGACCAAAATTTCCCAATAAATCGAGAATCTCGATCAGAAATAATTGATTTAGGCAACCCAAAATGTACCAAAACATATTGAAAGAACATTTGTGCCGTTTGATCAGCTGTAACCTGCTTCTTACAAGGCATCAAAATACACATTTTGCTGAAACGGTCAACCACAACATAAAGATAATCATGATTTTTTTTAGACATAGGTAAACCTCCTACGAAATCCATGGAAATGCTTTCCCAAGGACAAGAAGGAACCAGAAGTGGAGTATAAAAACCCATTTTTCTATTGCTAGGCTTTCTTGTAGCACACAACGAACATCCTCTAACATATCTTGAAACACTTTCATTCATTTTAGGTCAATAGCAATACCTTTTTAAATTAGCCACCGTCTTGCCTACACCAAAGTGACCAGCAATAAGAGAAGAATAAGCTTCTCTTATAATGTTGATTCTTTCACCCTGTGGAATACATAGCTTGCCAATATGATACAAAAGATTATCATGCACATGGTAATCCAATTCCCCAACATGGTTAGAATGACACAAAGTCGCATACACTTCTTTAAAATCAACATTTAAAGCATACTGTTCAACATAACTTTCATGCATGATAGGATTATGATTAAGAATAACTGAAGCACTAATAATAGGCCTAGAAAGCATATCAACAACTTTGTTATAAATGCCCTTCTTATACCTTATGACCAAGTGAATTGTTGTAGGAAACCCATCCATCTGAAGTGCCTTTCTTGTTGTAGCTTTGTTTGTGATTGTATGTATTGCAATGGTTGACGATCTATGTGAATAATAGTTTCTTTGCTCAACAAATAATGTTTCCATTTTTTCACACTTTGCACCAATGCAGACAACTCCTTATCATACATAGGATAGTTAATCACAACACCATTAAAAGTTTCAGAATTAAAACAAATGGGCTTACCATGTTGTAACAAGACTGCTCCCATTGCATAATTGCTTGCAGCAGTTTGGATTTCAAATGCTTGTCTCAAATTTGGAAGTGCAAGAACTGGGGTTGAACTGATTTTCTCCTTCAAAGTATCCAAAGCCTTTTGTTTTTTGCCTCCCCATTGGAAGACTTGCTTGATGCTCGTCACTGCATGTAATGGAGCTGCAATTGAAGAAAAATTAACAATAAACTTTCTCCAATATTGGGCTGCTCCCAAAAAACTTCTTACCTCTGTCACATTGTTGGGCTTGGACCACTCCAATATGACATTGACCTTGGAGGGATCAATTTTCAGTTCTCCTCCACGAACAATATGTCCCAATTAAACAAGTGAGGTTTTCCCAAACTCACATTTAGACATCTTCAAAAACAAATTTTCTTTTCTCAAGACATCTAAAACTTGCTTTACATGCACAACATGCTCTTCATGAGATTTTCTAAAAATCAAAATGTCATCCAAGTATACAATAACAAAATCATTAAGAAAAGGCCTTAGGACATCATTCATGACTCTCATAAAAGTAGCAGGAGCATTGCAAAGTCCAAATGGCATTACCACCCACTCAAACAAACCTGGCTTTGTTTTGAAAGCTATCTTCCATGTGTCTCCTTCAACAATCCTAATCTGATGATATCCACTTCTCAAATCCAACTTAGTGAAATACTTAACATCTTTCAATTGGTCAATCAAATCATCAATTCTAGGGAGAGGATAACAATTCTTTACTATAATCTTGTTCAAGGCCCTGAAATCTACAGACATGCACCATGTACCATCCTTCTTTGGCACTAAAACAATTGGAGATCCACATGGTGACGTGCTTGGCATGATGACCCCTTTGTCAAGAAACTCTTGGATTTTTTTTTTTAATTTCAGCATTCTCCATGACTGACATCCTGTACATACCAATGTTCGGAAGAGGGAAATTTTGCTGCAATTGTATTTCATGTTGGATACCCCTTCTTGGAGGCAATCCCTTTGGTTCCTAAAACATCTCATCATATTGGTTAACAACCTCATATAAATCAGATTTCAACTTTTCATCACAACCTTGGAAAACTTCCTTTTCAACATTGTCTTTGGGTGTGATCATCAAGAGGACAAAATTCTTACTAGCATTGACTAATCTCTTCATTTGTCCCACATTTACAAGTGACAAATTCATCTTCTTCGTATGTGCTCTAACAATGTACTCAACTCCATTTTTAAATAAATGATACTTATTCTCATGATGATGAAAGATGGCTCTTCTATCATATAAATATGGGCTTCCCAACACAATACCACATATATCCAAAGGAATAACATCAAGTTCTACCTCATCTATAAAATTTGCAGTGATGGCAAATCTAAGTTTACATCTTCTTGTCACCTGCAATTTAGCATTGTCACATATCCAACCTAGAGGGTATGGTTTAGGATGTGGAATAGTTTCCAAATTTTTTTCTTGACAGTGTCTTCAGATATGAGGTTTTCTTGAGATCTAGTATCAAAAAGCGTATCTATCTTGTTATGTTTTGAAACAACCCTTATGTGAAAAAACTCTATTCTTTCTTTTTCTTGTTGAGTTTCATTGAGGCTACTACTACTTGAAGAACTAGTACTTGCAAAAGAACCCTTACCTCGATAACCCATGGCTGTAATTTTTGTTTCATCACCCGAATCAGAACCTAAATATTGCTGTATAGTTGCAGCAGTCTTTGGCTTCCCTTTGTGTCTGAACCTTTTGGGTCTTTTTTCAGGATGAAGTTTCCAACAATGGTCTTCATCATGGCCATTCTTTGAACAGTGTTTGCATGTAAATGTTTCTCCCTCTTTCTTAACAAAAGCAATATTTTTTCCATTTCCCTTGAACTTCCTCTTTCCCTTGTCTCCATGACTGAAAGGCTTCTTTCTTCCCTCATGAGTTTCATTCCTCACTCTTGCCTCCGAATGAGTTTCCTGAACACAAACTTCATCTAAATTCGAAGGGTTAAACATGAGTATTGTATGTCTCAAGTAACTATGTAAAGCTCCAATGTATTTGAGTAAAGTTTCTTGAGAAGACAAATCTACTCCCAAAACCAAAGCTCTTCTCCTAAATTCTTGAGTAAAGATTTGAACATTTTGCCCTTTAGCTTGTCTAAAATTTTCCCAATCCATAATAGCTTTTTGCATGTATGCTAATGGATAAAATTGTTTTTTAATTGCAACAATGAAATCATTCCAAGAGGATAAAATTTTACCATTTTTCTTCATGTCCTCTCGAGTTTTGGCTTCCCACCAAATGAATGCTGCACTATCCAATCTTAAAGAAGCAAGATGAATATTAGTTTCATCATCTTGAATTCTTAGTATTCTACTATACACTTCAATCTGATGGATCCAGTTATCTAATTTCTTAGCATTTACCTCTCCATTCTACATTGGCAATTCAAATTTGATATCAAGCTTTAAAAAAGGAATTTGTGGAGGAATTTTACCATGTCCCTTTGGAGAATTTGGAGGTGGTTGTGAAATGGTATAAGAAGTGGAAGATGGAGGTGAGGGAGGTGGAGTATCACCATTCCCTTCATTTCCCTTTGGAATTTTATCACCACTGTCTCCCTTGTACTTTGAAGGGTTGGGGATTTCACCTTGTAATCTTGCATTCCTTTCTTCAAACAAGATTTTCACCATTTCTGTCATATCCATGAAAGCCTTTCTGAAATCTTCATCTTCAGAAGGAACATTTTCATGACTCTCTACATGAGTCATACTTGGTGAATGCCTCCTTGAAACTTGAGGTGAGTGTATAGTCCTTCTTCTTGAAAGTTGAGAACTTGGATCCACAAGTTGAACTTCTCCTCTTGTGAGCTTCAACCTTGTGAGCATCAGAAAACAAACACTTGAAAATAATCAAGCCTTCAAAAACCTATGCTCTGATACCAACTTGATCTAAAAATGAAGAGGCTTGTAACTTTGAAATTTTTGCAAGTTTTTAAATTAAGTGTGTTTAGGCAAAATGATCAATTTGCAAACACATAAGTTAGAGAACTTTCACATTCAAGGTGTAGATAATAACCAACAAATAACAGTGAATAGTAAACACATAACACAACAAATGATAAAGGAGTTCACCCCTCTCTTGGGATACATCTCCTGGTCCAGCTCCCAATGATTCTTTTATATTATTTTCTCAAAGTGCTAAAATCAGTTCTTTACAATGCTCAAAATTCTAAATAGATGGCTCCAATGGCTCCAATGGCTCTAGAATGGTAGGCGTGGTCATATAGGATAGGAAGTGCTACAAATCGGGGGTTGGGGCTAAGCCCCATCCCCGACCCCGCGCCCAAATGAATAATTTTTAAACTTAAATAAATATGAAATTGTATAGTGTTAAGAAACACTATGGTGGCGCACCAGTTGGTGTCCCTTTCCAAGACTCTACCCTACCTAGAGGTCATGAGGTTGAGTCTTGTGGACTACAAAATTTTTCCAAATGCCAACAAAAGGGGGTGCCACGTGGCATCCCACGACTGGGCCACGTGGCATCGTACAACTGGCCAAAGACTACCACGTGTCCTCAAATGATTCGACCAATCTCTGCCACGTCAATGCCAACTCAGTAGCTTACCAACTCAGCATCGTGCCATGTCACCTTCCACGTGTGAGTCATACCCTGCCACATCAGCAACTATACGAACTATACAATCAACAAATTTTTGCTTGTTTGGCAAATCAGACAGAATGCGATATATCACTCATGCAGTGTCCGTTTGAACCAGTTTGAATTGCGTTGGGTTCATGACAATGAGGCATGTGTCCCTGTTTGTTTTGAAGCGATTCTGAGCACTTTGAGTTTTGAGAAAAATTTGATCCCCTGGATCACTCCTCCCCATTGGGAAGCTTTTGGACCTCCAAAAGACTACTTTTAGTCTATATGAAGTTGAGGGTACAACTCCCTCATGTTTCCAACCTCAATCCACTTGGCCTTGCTTGGATTTGTGTCCTTAAGACCAACTCAAAGGTATTCCACATTTCTTCATTTTGCAGTTCTCATCCTCCTGTTAAGGATTGTGTCTTCATGCAGTTCTGTAAGATATTCTGGCGAGAAATCATCCATAGAAGGAATCTGAACATGCTCTCCTTGATCATCAATCAAAGGAGGCTCATACAACTTCAAATTCTCAACATTGACAACTGCATACATTTGCATATAGGGAGCCAAATCCAAACCGAAGGCATTGTTACCAATCTTTTCCAGAACTTTGAAAGGTCCATATCTAACTGGTTTCAGATTTTTACCTTCTCCTTTAAGACACTCTTTGCTAATGTAAAGCCAAACTTCATCTCCAACTTGGAAACTGTGATCAACACGATGCTTGCCATGCCTTGTCTTGTACTTGGCTTGACTCTTTTCCAACTGTTCTTGTACCATTTGATGTATCAATTGAATTTGTTCAATGAATTTTTCTTCCCTATCAATGTCATAATGACCATCAATAGCAATATCTTTCCCAAAGATAAAATCTAAAGGAGATTTGGGCAAATAGCCAAAACATGCTTCAAATGGTGATGTTTGAGTTGAAGAGTGCTTAGCCCAATTGTAAGCATGTTGAATGTAGTGTAAATGGTCATCCCAAAGTTTATGATGCTTGCTACAATAACCATGAAGAAGATGCACCACTGTTCAATTAACCACTTCTGTTTGACCATCAGTTTGCGGATGAAAATATGTGCTCTTTTTCAGTTTGGTGTCCATGAGTGCCCATAAACTTGACCAAAAGTTCCCAATAAATCGAGAATCGCGATCAGAAATAGTTGAATTAGGCAACCCAAAATGTACCCAAACATGTTGAAAGAACATTTGTGCCATTTTCTCAGCTGCAACCTGCTTCTTACAAGGCATCAAAATACACATTTTGCTGAAATGATCAACGACAACATAAAGATAATCCTGATTTTTTTTAGACATAGGTAAACCTCCTACAAAATCCATGGAAATGATTTCCCAAGGATGAGAAGGAACTGGAAGTGGAGTATACAAACCCAACTTTCTATTTCTAAGCTTGCTTGTAGCACATAACAAACATCCCGTTGGTTGTGGAGCTTGATTATCTTCCTGATTCAGAGGTCCTTGCTTTCAGCCGTGTTTATACCCCATGAAGTATTTACACCCCAGAAGTATGTACACTCTTCCACACGGGGGAGTGCAGAGGGGGGTACCCCCTCTGTGGGGTCCGGGGGGCCTATCCCCCTGGCTTGGGGGTCTGGGGGCAAGCGGGGGTTTTTTTCCCTAGAAGGCAACCCTCTTTTATGAGGGAAATGTATTGCGGATAGATATGATGGTGAATATTGTATTCTGAGAGAGGAGACTGTGAGAGAAAGAAGAGGAAGTTACAACGGGTTTTGTTGTAGGTTCTATCCCTTCATTTGCTGGATAATAATAAAGGAAGGACCTATCAATTTCTCTAGTGGACGTAGCCCACACTGGGTGAACCACGTAAATCTGTGTCTCTCTTGTATTGTGTGTCTTCTGTGTTTTGTTTCTG
>ML797621.1:172950-193564 GCA_009831015.1 Picea engelmannii | reverse complement strand
ACAATAAGAGAAGAATGAGCTTCTCTTATAATGTTGATTCTTTCACCCTGTGGAATACATAGCTTGCCAAGATGATACAAAAGATTATCATGCACATGGTAATCCAATTCCTCAACATGGTTAGAATGACACAAAGTTGCATACACTTCTTTAAAATCATCATCTAAAGCATACTGTTCAACATAGCTTTCATGCATGATAGGATTATGCTTAAGAATAACTGAAGCACTAATAATAGGCCTAGAAAGCATAACAACAACTTTTTTATAAATGCCTTTCTTATACCTTATGACCAAGTGGAATTGTTGTAGGAAACCCATCCATCTAAAGTGCCTTGCTTGTTGTAGCTTTGTTTGTGATTGTAAGTATTGCAATGGTTGACGATCTTTGTGAATAATAGTTTCTTTGCCCAACAAATAATGTTTCCATTTTTTCACACTTTGCACCAATGCACACAAATCCTTATCATACATAGGATAGTTAATCACAACACCATTAAAAGTTTCAGAATGAAAACAAATGGGCTTACCATGTTGTAACAAGACTGCTCCCATTGAATAATTGCTTGCATTAGTTTGGATTTCAAATGCTTGTCTCAAATTTGGAAGTGTAAGAACTAGGGTTGAACTGATTTTTTCCTTCAAAGTATCAAAAACCTTTTGTTTCTTGCCTCCCCATTGGAAGACTTGCTTGATGCTTGTCACTGCATGTAATGGAGCTGCAATTGAAGAAAAATTAACCATCAATAGCAATATCTTTCATGACGATGAAATATGGATCTTCTATCATATAAATATTGGCTTCCCAACACAATACCACAGATGTCCAAAGGAATAACATCAAGTTCTACCTCATCTATAAAATTTGCAGTGATGGAAAATCTAAGTTTACATCTTCTTGTCACCTGCAATTTAGCATTGTCACATATCCAACCTAGAGGGTATGGTTTAGGATGTGGAATAGTTTCCAAATTTAATTTCTTGACAGTGTCTTCAGATATGAGGTTTGCTTGAGATCCAGTATAAAAAAGCATATCTATCTTGGTATGTTTTGAAACAACCCTTATGTGAAAAAGCTCTATTCTTTCTTTTTCTTCTTGAGTTTCATTGAGGCTACTACTACTTGAAGAACTAGTACTTGCAAAAGAACCCTTACCTCGATAACCTATGGCTATAATTTTGGTTTCATCACCTAAATCAGAACCTAAATCTTGCTGTATAGTTGCAACAGTCTTTGGCTTCCCTTTGTGGCTGAAATTTTTGGGTCTTTTTTCAGGATGAAGTTTCCAACAATGGTCTTCATCATGGCCATCCTTTGACCAGTGTTTGCATGTAAATTTTTTTCCCTCTTTCTTAACAGAAGCAATCTTTTTTCCATTCCCCTTCAATTTCCTCTTTCCCTTGTCTCCATGACTGAAAGGCTTCTTGCTTCCCTCATGAGTTTCATTCCTCCCTCTTGCCTCCAAATGAGTTGCCTGAACACAAACTTCATCTAAATTCGAAGGGTTAATCATAAGTATTGTATGTCTCAAGTAACTATGTAAAGCTCCAATGTATTTGAGTAAAGTTTCTTGAGAAGACAAATCTACTCCCAAAACCAAAGCTATTCTCCTAAATTCTTGAGTAAAGCTTTGAACATTTTTCCCTTTAGCTTGTCTAAAATTTTCCCAATCCATAATAGCTTTCTGCATGTATGCTAATGGATAAAATTGTTTTTTAATTGCAACAATGAAATCATTCCAAGAGGATAAAATTTTACCATTTTTCTTCATGTCCTCTTGAGTTTTGGCTTCCCACCAAATGAATACTGCACTATCCAATATTAAAGAAGAAAGATGAATCTTAGTTTCATCATCTTGAATTCTTTGTATTCTACTATACACTTCAATCTGACGAATCCAGTTATCTAATTTCTCAACATTTACCTCTCCATTGTACATTCGTAATTCAAATTAAATATCAAGCTTTAACAAAGGAATTTGTGGAGGAATTTTACCATGTCCCTTTGGAGAATTTGGAGGTGGTTTTGAAATGGTAGAAGAAGTGGAAGATGGAGGTGAGGGAGGTGGGGTATCACCATTCCCTCCATTTCCCTTTGGAATTTTATCACCATTGTCTCACTTGTCCTTTGAAGGGTTGGAGCTTTCACCTTGCAATCTTGCATTCCTTTCTTCAAACAAGATTTTCACCATTTCTGTCATATCCATGAAAGCCTTTCTGAAATATTCATCTTCAGAAGGAAGATTTTCATGACTCTCTACATGAGCCATACTTGGTGAATGCCTCCTTGAAACTTGAGGTGAATGTATAGTCCTTCTTCTTGAAAGTTGAGAACTTGGCTCCACAAGTTGACCTTCTCCTCTTGTGACCTTCAACCTTGTTAGCATCAGAAAACAAACTCTTGAAAATAATCAAGCCTTCAAAAACCTATGCTCTGATACCAACTTGATCTAAAAATGAAGAGGCTTGTAACTTTGAAATTTTTGCAAGTTTTTAAATTAAGTGTGTTTAGGCAAAAGGTTCAATTTGCAAAATCATAAGTTAGAGAACTTTCACATTCAAGGTGTAGATAATAACCAACAAATAATAGTGAACAATAAACACATAACACAACAAATGATAAAGGAGTTCACCCCTCTCTTGGGCTACATCTCTTGGTCCAACTCTCAATGGATCTTTTATATTATTTTCTCAAAGTGCTAAAATCAGTGCTTTACATTGCTCAAAATTCCAAATAGATGGCTCCAATGGCTCCAGAACGTCCAAAACCCCTAGCTAGGCTTTTTCGACACCTGGTTTGGCCAAAAAATGAAGAAGATATGCTTCCTAGAAGTTTTCCCCTTCAAGCTTGTTTCTGTGGATCGCCAAAACGCACCTCTGTGTGTCCCCCCTTGATTTTGGAGGTTTTTCATCCCTAAGCCTAGCTCCCACACGCATTCTGAAATTGGTGCCAAAATGTTGCACCGTTAGCGGATCTTGGGCCCCCAAGGTCGGAGGTGTTGGGCGCATGGGGCCATGTGGCCAACTTGTTAGCGTGCCAAAAGGGCTCCAATGCCCAAATGGCATGAGCTCCAGACATGTGTCGAATGTGACCATTTTGGGCACACGCAGTTTTGGTAGGCATGGTCATATAGGACAAGAAGTGCTACAAATCGGGGGCTCAGGCTAAGCCCCAGCCCTGACCCCGCACCCAAATGGCATATGTTTAAACTTAAATAAATATGAAATTGTATAGTGTTAAGAAACACTATGGTGGCGCACTGGTTGGTGGCCTTTGCCAAGACTCTGCCCTACTTGGAGGTCGAGAGGTCAAGTCCTGTGGACTCCAAAATTTTTCCAAATTCCAACAAAAGGGGGTGCCATGTGGCAGCCCACGACTGGGCCACTTCGCACCGTACAACCGACCAAAGACTGCCATGTATTCTCAAATGATTCGACCAATCTCTGCCATGTCAATGCTAACTCAGTATCTTGTCAAATCAACATCGTTCCATGTCACCTGCCATGTGTGATTCGTACCCTGCCACATCATCAACTGTATGGACTATATGGACTGTATAGTCAACAAATTTTTGCCTATTTGGCAAATCAGACAAAATGCGATATCTCACTCATACAATGTCTGTTTGAACCCGTTCAATTTGTGTTGGGTTTGTGACGATGAGGCCTACGTCCTTGTTTGTTTTGAAGCGATTCTAAGAACTTTGATTTTTGAGCAAAATTTGATCCCCTGGATCACTCCTCCCCATTGGGAAGATTTTGGACCTCCAAAAGACTACTTTCAATCTATCTAAAGATGAGGGTACAGTTCCCTCACCTTTCCAACCTCAATCCACTTGGCCTTGCTTGGATTTGTGTACTTAAGACCAACTCAAAGGTATTCCACATTTCCTCGTTTTGAAGTTCTCATCCTCCCGTCAAGGATCGTGTCTTCATGCAATTCTGTAAGATATTATGGCGAGAAATAATCTATAGAAGGAATATGAACATGCTCTCCTTAGTCATCAATCAAAGGAGGCTCATACAACTTCAAATTCTCAACATTGACAATTGCATACATTTTCATATAGGGAGCCAAATCCAAACCGAAGGCATTGCTGCCAATCTTTTCAAGAACTTTGAAAGGTCCATATCTAGTTGGTTTCATTTTTTTACCTTCTCCTTTAAGCGTCTCTTTGCTAATGTAAATCCAAACTTCATCTCCAACTTGGAAACTGTGATCAACATGATGCTTTTCATGCCTTGTCTTGTACTTGGCTTGACTCTTTTCCAACTGTTCTTGTACCATTTGATGTATCAACTGGATTTGTTCAATGAACTTTTCTTCCCTATCAATGTCATAATGACCATCAATAGAAATATCTTTCCCAAAGATAAAATCTATTGAGATTTTGGCAAATAGCCAAAACATGCTTCAAATGGTGATGTTTGAGTTGAAGAGTGCTTAGCCCAGTTGTAAGCATGCTGAATGTAGTGTAAATGCTCATCCCAAAGTTTAGGATGCTTCCTGCAATAACCACAAAGAAGATGCACCACTGTTCTATTAACCACTTCTGTTTGACCATCGGTTTGCAGATGAAAAGCCGTGCTCTTTTTCAGTTAGGTGTCCATGAGTGGCCATAAACTTGACCAAAAGTTCCCAATAAATCGAGAATCTCAATAAAAAATAATTGATTTAGGCAACCCAAAATGTACCAAACATGCTGAAAGAACATTTGTGTCGTTTTCTCAGCTGTAACCTGCTTCTTACAAGGCATCAAAATACACATTTTTCTGAAACGGTCAACCACAACATAAAGATAATCATGATTGTTTTTAGACATAGGTAAACCTCCTACAAAATCCATGGAAATGCTTTCCCAAGGACGAGAAGGAACCAGAAGTGGAGTATACAAACCCAAATTTCTATTGCTAGGCTTTCTTGTAGCACATAACGAACATCCTCTAACATATCTTGAAACACTTTCATTCATTTTAGGCCAATAACAATACCTTTGCAAATTAGCCATCGTCTTGCCTACACCAAAGTGACCAACAATAAGAGAAGAATGAGCTTCTCTTATAATGTTGATTCTTTCACCTTGTGGAACACATAGCTTGCCAAGATGACACAAAAGATTATCATGCACATGGTAATCCAATTCCTCAACATGGTTAGAATGACACAAAGTCGCATACACTTCTTTAAAATAAACATCTAAAGCATATTGTTCAACATAGCTTTCATGCATGATAGGATTATGCTTAAGAATAACTGAAGCACTAATAATAGGCCTAGAAAGCATATCAGCAATGTTGTTATAAATTCCCTTCTTATACCTTATGACCAAGTGGAATTGTTGTAGGAAACCCATCCATCTGAAGTGCCTTGCTTTTTGTAGCTTTGTTTGTGATTGTAAATATTGCAATGGTTGATGATCTGTGTGAATAATATTTTCTTTGCCCAACAAATAATGTTTCCATTTTTTCACACTTTGCACCAATGCATACAACTCCTTATCATATGTAGGATAGTTAATCATAGAACCATTAAAAGTTTCATAATGAAAACAAATGGGCTTACCATGTTGTAACAATACTGCTCCCATTGCATAATTGCTTGCATCAGTTTGGATTTCAAATGGTTGTATCATATTTGGAAGTGCAAGAACTGGGGCTGAATTGATTTTCTCCTTCAAAGTATCAAAAGCCTTTTGTTGCTTGCCTCCCCATTGGAAGACTTGCTTGATGCTTGTCACTGCATGTAATTGAGCTGCAATTGAAGAAAATCTAGCAATAAACTTTCTCCAATATTGGGTTGATCCCAAAAAACTTCTTACCACTATTAGATTGTTGGGCTTGGACCACTCCAATATGACTTTGACCTTGTAGGGATCAATTTTCAGTTCTCCTCCACCAACAATATGTCCCAAGAAAACAAGTGAGGTTTTCCCAAACTCCCATTTATACATCTTCAAAAACAACTTTTCTTTTCTCAAGACATCTAAAACTTGCTTTACATGCACAACATGCTCTTCACGAGATTTGCTAAAAATTAAAATGTCATCCAAGTAGACAATAACAAGAGGACAAAATTCTTACTAGAATTGACTAATCTCTTCATTTGTCCCTCATTTACAAGTGACAAATTCATCTTTTTTGTATGTGCTCTAACAATGTACTCAACTTCATTTTTAAATAAATGATACTTATTCTCATGACGATGAAAGATGGATCTTCTATCATATAAATATGGGCTTCCCAACACAATACCACAAATATCCAAAGGAATAACATCAATTTCTACCTCATCTATAAAATTTGCAGTGATGGCAAATCTAAGTTTACATCTTTTTGTCACCTGCAATTTATCATTGTCACATATCAAACCTAGAGGGTATGGTTTAGGATGTGCAATAGTTTCCAAATTTAATTTCTTGACAGTGTCTTCAGATATGAGGTTTTCTTGAGATCCAGTATCAAAAAGCATATCTATCTTGGTATGTTTTGAAACAACCGTTATGTGAAAAAACTCTATTCTTTCTTTTTCTTGTTGAGTTTCATTGAGGTTACTACTACTTGAAGAACTAGTACTTGCAAAAGAACCCTTACCTCGATAAACCATGGCTGTAATTTTTGTTTCATCACCCAAATCGGAACCTAAATCTTGTTGTATAGTTGCAACAATATTTGGCTTCCCTTTGTAGCTGAACTTTTTGGGTCTTTTTTCAGGATGAAGTTTCCAACAATGGTCTTCATCATGGCCATCCTTTGAACAGTGTTTGCATGTAAATTTTTCTCCCTCTTTCTTAACCGAAGCAATATTTTTTCCATTCCCCTTGAACTTACTCTTTCTCTTGTCTCTGTGACTGAAAGGCTTCTTGCTGCCCTCATGAGTTTCATTCCTCCCTTTTGCCTCCAAATGAGTTGCCTGAACACAAAATTCATCTAAATTCGAAGGGTTAAACATGAGTATTGTATGTCTCAAGTAACTATGTAAAGCTCCAATGTATTTGAGTAAAGTTTCTTGAGAAGACAAATCTACTCCCAAAACCAAAGCTATTCTCCTAAATTCTTGAGTAAATCTTTGAACATTCTTCCCTTTAGCTTGTCAAAAATTTTTCCAATCCATAATATCTTTCTGCATGTATGCTACCGGGTAAAATTGTTTTTTAATTGCAACAATGAAATCATTCCAAGAGGATAAAATTTTACCATTTTTCTTCATGTCCTCTTGAGTTTTGGCTTCCCACCAAATGAGTGTTGCACTATCCAATCTTAAAGAAGCAAGCTGAATCTTAGTGTCATCATCTTGAATTCTTTGTATTCTACTATACACTTCAATCTGACGAATCCAGTTATCTAATTTCTCAGCGTTTACCTCTCCATTGTACATTGGCAATTCAAATTTGATATCAAGCTTTAACAAAGGAATTTGTGGAGGAAGTTTACCATGTCCCTTTGGAGAATTTGGAGGTGGTTGTGAAATGGTAGAAGAAGTGGAAGATGGAGGTGAGGGAGGTGGAGTATCACCATTCCCTCCATTTCCCTTTGGAATTTTATCACCACTGTCTCCCTTGTCCTTTGAAGGGTTGGAGCTTTCACATTGCAATCTTGCATTCCTTTCTTCAAACAAGATTTTCACCATTTCTGTCATATCCATGAAAGCCTTTATGAAATCTTCATCTTCAGAAGGAATATTTTCATGACTCTCTACATGAGCCATACTTGGTGAATGCCTCCTTGAAACTTGAGGTGAGTGTATAGTCCTTCTTCTTGAAAGTTGAAAACTTGGCTCCACAAGTTGACCTTCTCCTCTTGTGAGCTTCAACCTTGTGAGCATTAGAAAACAAACACTTGCAAATAATCAATCCTTCAAAAACCTATGCTTTGATACGAACTTGATCTAAAAATGAAGAGGCTTGTAACTTTGAAATTTTTGCAATTTTTTAAATTAAGTGTGTTTAGGAAAAAAGATCAATTTGCAAACACATAAGTTAGAGAACTTTCACATTCAAGGTGCAGATAATAACCAAAAAATAACAACGAACAATAAACACATAACACAACAAATGATAAAGGAGTTCACCCCTCTCTTAGGCTACATCTCCTGGTCCAACTCCAATGGATCTTTTATATTATTTGATCAAAGTGCTAAAATCAATGCTTTACAATGCTCAAAATGCCAAATAGATGGCTCCAATGGCTCCAAAACGTCCAAAAACCCCTAGCTGGGATTTTTCGGCACATGGTTTGGCCAAACAATGAAGAAGATATGCTTCCTGAAAGTTTTCCCCTTCAAGCTTGCTGTATCTGGATCACCAAAACACACCTCTGTGTGTCCCCCCTAGCTTCTGAATATTTTCCATCCCTAATTCCAACACCCGCACGCATTCTGAAATTGGTGGCAAAATGTCGCATCGTTAGCGGATCTTGGGCCCCCAAGGTCAGAGGTGTTGGGCACATGGGGCCATGTGGCCAAGTTGTTAGAATGCCAAAAGGGCTCCATTGCCCAAATGGCATGAGCTCCGAACATGTGTCAGATGTGACTGTTTTAGGCTCCCGCGGTTCTAGCATATGTTTAAACTTAAATAAATATGAAATTGTATAGTGTTAAGAAACACTATGGTGGCGTATCGGTTGGTGGCCTTTTCCAATACTCTGCCTTGCCTGGAGGTCATGAGTTCGAGTCCTATGGACTCCAAATTTTTTCCAAATGCCAACAAAAGGGGGTGCCACATGGTAGCCCACGATTGGGCCACGTGGCACTGTAGAACCTACCAAAAACTGCCACATGTCCTCAAATGATTCAACCAATATCTTCCACGTCAATGCCAACTCAACAGCTTGCCAACTCAGCATCGTGCCACATCACCGACCACACGTGAGTTGTACCCTTCCTCATCAGCAATTGTACAGATTGTATAGTCGACAAATTTTTGCTTGTTTGGCAAATTGGATAGAACGCGATATCTCACTCATAGAATGTACGTTTGTACCCATTCAAATTGTGTTGGGTTTCGAGACAATGATGCCTACATCCTTGTTCATTTTGAAGTGACTCTGAGCACTTTGATTTTTGAGAAAAATTTGATCCCCTGGATCACAAAGTTTCAAAGCCTTAGATGACTCTCGGGATGACCCAGGTCACATGGACCTTTAGATGACTCTTGGGCTATGATATCTACACTTTAGTCGGGTTTTGACTAAGGTCATGGGTGCGAAATCAAGGTCTTTTCGACTACTGGTTTGAAGGAAACACCTTCCTAGTTCGTAACACCTTAATTTTTGAAACTAGGCGGTGTAAACTCGTGAGGTTACCGAGACGACAACAATTAGAGGCTTGCTCCGATTCCGGGGTTGTGAGATATCTCCCTCGGGAATACACCTTCGAGAGCTAAACTGGGGCACACAGGAAAAAAAGAAGCACAAGTCCTCAAAGGAAACAACATATATACAAAATTTAACCTTTTCAGTGCAGAACCATTTACAAATAAGTAAATACACGCATGCAACTATTAATTCCCATTTCAACGCATAAAGTATGGAAACACTTATCATAACCAGACAATGTGAAGCGACTGCTGGAAGGGTTTCCCATTTCCACCCAACCATAGGCTCAGTCACTCCTAACAGATTTACCACTAGCCACCCCTGAGCTAGACCATGATGCTTTTTGATTGGATATCTTCTTTCGGCTTAGAAATAGATAGGGACGAAGGTTACTCTCCTTCTCCCGTCCCAGTCTCTATTTCTCGTGATCAGAACACACTCTTTTTTTTCACAATTCTTCCTCGAGTCCTAGAGCTTCTACACTCTTGTAGATCCCTCCCTCCCTGACCCCGACACTTTTCTTTATTGCCTTTTCCCAGCAAGATTGTGTGTGGCCCAAATTCCTAGTCCATGGTCAGGTCTGGAAGCCTTAAATATGGGCGGTCTGCCCCATCCCCTCATTAACTCTTGAGGAGGTCTTCCCACCTACCAGCCTGACTATAATTCATTCTTGGGTTAGAGGGTTGTTCTGATCCTGAGAAATTAAATTCAGCATAGTACTGGTTCAATGGAGGTTAACGCAACCATTCCTGGTTCCCTCCACCATCTTTTCATAGCATTCATGGTCTTTTCTTAGCACATCCCCTTTTTAGCAGTCATACAACACGTATCCAGTTTCTATTAAAATAACAAAATTTACATTCATTGACCTTTTATACAAAGGTCCATCAAATCAAACATTCACACCTTTGAGTTTTCCATAGTTCCTTGGCCAATATAGTTATATTTACAAACTGGGGAAAACATGGTGTTACAATTCCCTCCCCCTTAAAGGAAAATTGTCCTCGATGTTCTATCTATAAACATGATATGTATATACAAGAGTAAACAAAATCGGATATGCCTATCTCATGGCATACTCCATTTCCCATGTAGCCTCATCTAAGCCAAAGTGTTTCCACTGCACCTTGACATGTGCAATAGTTCATTTCCAGATTGAGGTTTCCTTCCTGTCTAGTATGCATTGAGGTTCTGGAAGGAATTCCCCCTCCAGATCCACCTAGATAATAGACAAGTCAATTATATGATTAGAATCATGTACATATCTATTCAATAATGAAACATGGAAAACATTATGTGCCTTTACTGTGGGAGGAAGTGCTAGCCTAAAGGCTACAAGTCCCACTCTATATAAGACTTCAAAGGGTCCAAAATATTGAGTTTCTATCTTGGCACAAGATCCCATTTTCAGGGAACTCTTCCTGGGTCTAACTATGAGATAGACATGGTCTCCTGTCTTGAACTCTCTGGGGGTTCTCTTTCGGTCAGAGTAGCTCTTCTGTCTATCCTAAGCAATTTTCATATTTTGTTTTATCTGAATCACTTGTTGCTCCATTTCTTTTAGAATGTCCAGTCCGATTGGAATTTTATCCACTGGATTACTCCAAATGATGGGGATTTTGCATTGTCTACCATAGAGGGCTTCAAAATGGCTCATCTTTAGCGACTCTTGATAACCGTTGTTGTAGGAAAATTATACCAATGGAAGGTAGTCTTCCCACCTCTTACGTTGATGCATTACATGCATCCTTAACATGTCTTCTAATATTTGGTTTACTATTTCTGTCTATCCATTAGTTTGGGGGTGATAGGCTATGCTAAACAACAGTTTAGTCTCAAGACCATCCATCAAGAATTTCCAAAATCTTGAAGTGAATTTTGTGTCTATGTCGGATATAATCTCTCTAGGCATGCCATGTAGTGTGAATATCTCCTTCATGAAGATGTTGGCAATATCTATTGCCTTGCAAGTCGACTTCACATGAACGAAGTGAGCATACTTACTCAATTTTTCCACCACTACCATGATGGCATCATTTTTCTTAGTCGATCTTGGTAATCCGGTGATGAAATACATGGAAATGGTTTCCCACTTCCATTTTGGAATTGGTAGGGGTTGTAACAACCCTGTTGGGTGTCAGTGTTCTACCTTAAATTGTTGGCATTATAGGCACTTAACTAGATAGTCGACTATGTCCTTTTTTAGTCCAGGAAAATATAATTGTTTCCTAGTGGTCGTGATCATTTTCTGATATCCTGAGAGACCGATATTTGGTCTCTTGTGTAGTTCATCCATTATGAACCTCTTCAATTTGTCACACCTTGGGATATACAATATATTTTTGTAGGTCAGTAGGCCTTCATTGAGCATCTGATAGCCTTCATACTTTAGCCATGTAGGCTCTTGCCTTAGGTATGAGGTCAAGGTATTGAAGAATGAATATGTTTCTTATGCATTCATGATCCTTTCTCTAACATTCGTTTCACAGGTGATTACTGCTTCCAGGTGAGTCATTTTCATACTTCTGCTAAGGGAATCTTCTACCCTATTTTCTTTCCTTTTGATGTGTTTGATTTCGAAGTCAAACTCACTAAGGAGATCCATCCATATAGCTTGTCTAACATTGAGTTTTGGTTGATCAAATAATTTCCTCAACCCATAGTGGTCTGTCATAAGTACAAATCGCCTACCCAGGAGGTAATGCCTCCACATTTTTAAAGAATGCACTATGGCTTCCAACTCTAGATCATGGGTCACATAATTGATTTCATGCTCATTCAATTTATTGGACGCACAACAAATTACACGTCCCTCTTGCATAAGGACTCCTCTGAGTCCTTCCTTGTAGGCATCTGTACACATGAGAAATTCATTATCAGGGTCTGCAATCTTCAGCATGGGTGCATGGGTTAGAAGGTATTTCAGTTCCTGAAATATTTCTTCACATTCATATGTCCAAGTGAATTTAACCCCCTTTTTCTGGAGGGTAGTGATTAGACAATCAATCTTGGAAAATCCATTTATGAACCTTCTATAATATCACACTAAGCCCATAAAGGATCTGATATCAGATACATCCTTTGGGGTAGGCCATTCCATAATAGATATGATCTTGTTAGGGTCTACTGCTACCCCTTCTTGAGAAATGACATGGCCCAAGTAATGCACTTTATTTTGGAAAAAGTCACACTTGTTAATCTTAGCATAAATCTGATGTTCTCTTAGTACTTGAAGTACAATTCTAAGATGTTATTCATGCTCTTCTCTGTTCTTGGAGTAGATTAATATATCATCAATGAAAACCAATACAAATTTGTCTAGGAATTTGATGAGTACATTGTTCATCAAGCAGATAAAAGTGTCGGGGTCATTGGTTAGTCCAAATGGAACCACCACAAATTTATAGTGACCATACCTTGTCCTGGAGGTCATTTTGTGGATGTCTTCATCCTTGATTCGGACTTGATGGTATCCAGACCTCAAGTCAATTTTTGAGAAAATGGAAGCACCCCCCAATTGGTTGAACAAGTCATCGATTCTTGGTAAGGGGTACTTGTTCTTTATGGTTTCCTTATTGAGTTGCCTATAATCTATGCACAGTCGGAGCGTGCCATCTTTATTTTTCACAAACAGGGTTGGTGCTCCCCATGGAGACACATTGGGATGGATGTATCCTTTTTCCATCATTTCCTTTAGTTGTAGCTTGAGCTCAACTAGCTCAAGTGTACTCATCCTATAGGGTGTCCTAGAAACTGGCATCGTTCCTGGTGCAAGTACTATCAAGAAGTCAATGTCTCTTCTCAGAGCTAGACCCGATACCTCTTCTGAAAACACGTCTCTATACTCTCTTAATATGGGTTGGTCCTCTAGGTTTGGTTTGTCATCCTAAACGTATTCTAACACCTGTATTGCATATAGAGGACACCCCTTTCTACAATACTTTTTCATTTGAAGGGATGATATTTGTCTCACTGAGATAGGCTTCTGAATCCCTTGGAGGGTCATATTTCTCCCTTCTCCATTTACACATTCTAAATTTTTATGGTAACAGTCCAACTTAGTTTTATAAGAAACCAACCAATCCATACCAATCAACAAGCCATAACATCCTAGGGGCAGTATGTTAAGGGTCGCTTGGGTGGGCAACCCATCCATGATGAATTGGAAAGCTTGTAAGATCTCTGTTACTTTTCTCTTGGTTCCAGTGGTTAGTTGTACCAACCATGGGTTAATATGTCTAACTGGTTGTAGTTTACACTTATCAATAGCCTAAGGGGCCACATAACTCAAATTAGAATTAGGATCAATTAAAATAGAAACTAGATGGTTGGCGGTCATACCTTTCATCTCCACCACTGAAGCTTGGTGGTCGGATTGTTTATTATCCAAAGATGCATAAATTCATGGCATGCTCCTAGCCACACCATTGACTGTGGTAGCTTCCTGGATGTTGTAGACTCTCCTACTGTTTTGCTTCCCGTGTGGGAAATCCCTCAGTAGATGTTCTTCTCTGCAACCCCAACATTTCAAGGGTTATCTCTTTGGGTTATCGATCTTTCCTGGGGTTTATCCAAAAGGTTTATTTCCACTATGAGAGGGGAAATTCTGCTGATACACACTTTGGGTAGGATGGCTCATCTTTTAATCCTTCCTATAGTTCTTAAATCTTAAGGATTTAAATCCCTTCTTCTTGAATCCCAAACTACTCTTCTTCTTCTAGTCCTCGTGAGGTTTTGTATGACGCCCTAACTGTTCATAACAATACCTTTCCTTCTAGATAGTGTCTTCTAAGGCATTTTGCTCATCAAAATCAATCTTATTCTAGTAGGTTTGAGGTAAACCACTAATAAATTGTTCGAATTTTACCTTTTCATCTTTTATGTAGGGGACATACCTCAAAAACTACAGGAATTTATTGATATACTCCTCTATGTTGAACTGTCCCAACTTGAGTTCGTAGAACTGCTTAGTCTTCCCATCGAAGTATTTCTCTAACAGATACTTCTCCTTGAAGTTTTTCTCAAAATATTTCCATGATAATCCTTTTACATGGATTCCTTTCACATTCTTAAGATCCTCCCACCAGATGGAAGCCTTTCCATTTAGGTTGAAGATGGCTATTTGAGCCTTCAAGTTTTTAGAATAGTCATGAACTCTAAAGTACTTCTTTAAAAAAATCAGCCAAGCTTCTGCCTCTTCCCCCTTCTCGATCTCTCCATTAAAAGATAGTGGTTTGGATTTATTGAACTCTTCAGGGTCACGACTTTTGGAATGCTTTCGCTTATTTACTTTCTTCTGAGAATGTGAGTTAGTTTTGCTACTAGAATATCCCTCAGAGTTGTCCATTCACTTTCTAGAGGACTCTCCTAATGAGCATCCCCTACCTCTAGGTTGGGACTTCATCAATGAATTCTCCCTGTGTGGCCACTTATGGGACCACGTTTTCGTATTTCAGGTGGACTTTGACTTCTCTTTGTATGTCGTCAATCCACATGGCTGGTTGTAGGTCTATGTTGCAGCTGCCTCTGTATATTAGATAAGCTTTGCAGCAAGACTGCATTGATTTCCATTTATTTCTCTTGCTCCTTTATCAATATCTCGTTGTCATCCTTGGAACTCTATAATTTGACCATAATGCTTCTTACAGTTTCAGCTAGATTTGAAGGGGTCTCCACCGCTCTCCTCTAATCAGACTCTTCGTCTTTATTGTGGGAGCCCTCCCCCACTTCATGGTGAATCACCATCCTTTATGTTTGTGATTTCCCATGATTCACTGACTGCTAGAGTGTTGAAAAAACATGTACTGTTAGCCAATAGTCTATTAGTTTATGAACAACATACAATTCAAATTTCTTAAATACACACACATAGTAGAAATTTTTATTCTTTCCCTCATTAAATTTTTTAACCAAAATCTTTAGGGAAGTAGTAAGATAAGGTGTCACCCTTAATAATTCTTTAAAAATGGTTTTTAAGCGACTCTTCCATGATCCCAAGTAGTCCAAGTGTTGTAACCATGCTCTGATACCAATTTGTAACACACCCATGGTGGGGACTCAAATTTTATCTCTTCTTGGGAGAAACAAATACCCCATTCGGGGTCTCTATTCAATTCTTCTCTTCCAGAGATTTCCATCCATGATCTCCATGATCTGAAATGAGCTCAGAGAAGGCAGGCATCCTCTCCCAAGGTCTTCGGGTTTATTCATCCCCCTATACTTTCATATGATTGTGGGTTATGACTAGACGCCAAGACAACAGGTGCCAAGATGGCCACCATGCGAATTCTCTAGAGTGGAAAACCTATGAAGTTCACGATCCGACTTCGCGTGTCCTCAGGGATTTCGACAGCCCTGATTTACTTTAGGACTTCAACGTTCAAGAATTTCAAATGTTCCTACACCTTTTTCCTCTGAATTACTCTATAGATAAAGCGCCACATGTCTCTTATGATCGATGGTTATAATTTTCTTCGAGACTTCGACATTTAGGAGTTCCAAGTAATCCAAATGTTTTTCCCTTAAAGTACTATGTACTCGAAGTTCCAAATCAGGCGTCATGCGTCCATATAAATCAATGGCTCGGGTCCACTTTGGGACTTCGGTGTTTGGGAGTCCCGAACGCTCACACCACGTTTTCTCCCGGAGTGATTTCACCCGAATTCAATGATCTGTCGATGTGTGTCTCTTTCAAATCGACGGTCATGATTTACTTCAGGAGTTCTCAACTCTTGTGACCCCACTTTCCTCCGAAGTGGATATCTTCTGAAATGGAAGATCTATTGACACCTTTCCTCAGCAGATAGACGACTCAAATGAACCCCGACTCTCCGGCCTTTGAGATTTCTTGTTCAACACATTCCCTTTTCTCCCAGAATGGCTTTCTTCCGAAGTGAAGGATATAACGACACATGTCCCTTTGGCTTGGATGACTCAAATATGCTTCGGCTCTTCGGGCTTTGGGAGTGTCAACCTCTCAACACTCACTTCCTCCCAAAGTGCTTACACCCAAATTCGATGATCCATCGATGCGTTTCTCCACAGATCGATGGTTGAAAATCACTTCGGCTCTTCAGGCTTCGGGAGTTTCAACCTCTCCACACTCTATTTCTCATGGAGTACTTACACCCGAAGTCGACAATTCATCGACGCGTGTCTCCCAAAGATCAACGAATGAAAATCACTTCATCTCTTTGGTCTTCGAGAGTTTCAACCTCTCCACACTCGCTTTCTCTCAGAGTGCTTACATAAGAAGTTGACGATCTGTCAACACGTGTCCTTTCTCTCATTGACGGCACAAACAAACTTCATTACTTCGCATATTTCCAAAGGAGCTTGCGACTATCCACCTAGCAACTTTTCTTGGTATGATGGTCATGATCTAACCAATACTAATTTGTTCGTCAATCGACGATTCACAGTGATTGTGGAGCCCCAACGTGCACACTCTTTATCAGCGAGATCAACCTCTATAATCTGAAAAGTACTCTCCCAACTCAGTCTAATCGGGGTCGTTGATCTTCCAACCCGACGAGATCAACAACATTGGTGAATTGCAAGTTGCGAACTAGCACGTCCGTAATTTCACCTTCACGCTCCATAATGATTCCCAACCATCGATTTAATTGAGCGGCTGGTGTTTGATTCGTTAGCTCCAGTGGGTCTTTGCGTCGATTTGACAATTGGGATAGATTCTCCTATCGATGAACGACTCGCATCCATCTCCACTATCAGGTTCTTAAGTCATCTACGACTCTTGTTACTTTGGTAGTTCGGGTAACTATGACTATCGTGAAGTTTGACATCTTAGAGTTTCGAACTCTCGAAGTTTCGAAGCCTTCATGAGCTAACTCCTTTTAGTGCAAGGTTCCTATACCTAGGTCACATGGACCTTTAGATGACTCTCGGGCTATGAGCTCTACTCTTTAGTCAGGTTTTGACTAAGCGCGTGGGTGCGAAATCAAGGTATTTAAGACTACTGGTTTGAAGGAAACACCTTCCTAGTTCCCAACACCTTAAGTTTTGAAACTAGGCGGTGTAAACTCGTGAGGTTACCAAGACGATAGCAGTTCCCAAAGGCTTGCTCCGATTCTGGGACTGTGAGATAGCTCCCTGGAGAATACACCTTCGAGAGATAAACTGGGGCACATGGGAAAAAAATAAGCACAAGTCCTCAAGGAAAACAACATATATACAAAATTTAACCTTTTCAGTGCATAACCATTTATAAATAAGTAAATACATGCATGCAACTACTAATTCCCAATTCAACGCATAAAGTATGGAAACAATTATCAGAACCAAACAACGTGAAGTGACTACTGGAAAGGGTGCCCATTTACACCCAACCATAGGCTCAGTCACTCCTAATGGATTTACCACTAGCCACCGACGAGCTAGACCATGATACTTTTTTGTTGGATATCTTCTTCCGACTCAGAAATAGATAGGGATGAAGGTTACTCTCCTTATCCCGTATCAGTCTCTATTTCCCATGATCAGAACACACTCTTTTTTTTCACAATTCTTCCTTGAGTCCCAGAGATTCTGCGCTCATCTCTGCACTCTTCGCAGATCCCTCCCTCCTTGACCCCCACACTTTTCTTTCTTGCCTTTTCCTAGCAATATTTTGTGTGGCCCAAATTCCCATTCCGTGGTCAGTTTTGGAAGGCTTACAGATGGGCGGTCTACCCCATCCCCTCATTAAATCTTGAGGAGGTCTTCCCACCTACTATCCTGATTGTAATTCATTCCCGGGTCAGAGGTTTTTTCTGATCCTAAGCAATTAAATCCAACATAGTACTAGTTCGGTAGAGGTTAACGAAACCATTCCTGGTCCCCTCCACCATCTTTTCATAGAATTCATGGTATTTTATTATCACATCGCCTTTTTAGTAGTCATGCAACACATATCCATTTTCTATTAAAATAACAAAATTTACATTCATCGACCTTTTATACAAAGGTCCATCAAATCAAACATTCACACCTTTGAGTTTGCCATAGTTCCTTGGCCAATATAGTTATATTTACAAACTGGGGGAAACAGGGTGTTACACTTTGGTTGTTTCAATGGATAGAATGAAGCAAATGGAGTCCATATTTTCTACAGGAGAAAAGATCTCATCATAATCTATCCCATGAATCTGTTGAAATCCTTTCTCAACTAGTCTTTCTTTATACTTTCTCACCTGGACATGTGTTTCCCTCTTGGTCCTCTAGACCCATTTGCATATGACAAGTTTCCTCCCTGGTGGAAGTGGAACCAAATCCCACGTATGATTCTCTAGGAGTGAGTCATACTCCTCCTACATGGATTCTTTCCATAATGGATTGTCCACTGCCTCTCTGTAGATCTTTGGATAAGAGGATTGAACCATATAGCAATGCAACAACATCGTTGGTTGAGAAGATGATAGTACATGAGAAGGCTCCTCATGTTGATATCAATTCCTCCTTGAATCCAATGGATTCCCCACAAGGAACTCGCTTCCTGAAGTGTGGTTTATGCCCACTTGGGCATCTACTAAAGTTCCAGCGCTAGATGTACTACCTACTCAACTTCATGTACAAAATATTTTGAATCTGAGTCTGAATATGTAGCATTTGAGTGTATGGAATCATCATCTGTAATGTCTGGAATTGATGGAAGCACAAGAGTCTCTCCATGTTGCACTGGAGGTGCATGCAAAGGACTCTTCTCAAACTAAACATTGTGCTCAATGATGAGCCAATTTGTAGAGGGATTAATCAACATGTACCCATTCACATTATCTATATATCCCAAAAATATGCAAGGTGTGCTATGTGGATCTAATGTTTTCCTCTTATCAGAAGGAATATGGGCCCATGCACGAGATCCAAATATGCAAAAGTGTGTGACATTTGGTTTGTCACCTTTCCAAGACTGAAAAGGTGTCATGTCCTCAACAAATCTATGAGGAGATATGTTTTGGATATAAGAAGCACAGTTAAGTGCCTCAGCCCAAATATTGGAAGGAAGAGACCTTGCATGCAACATGCAATTGGCCATCTCCTTGAGAGATATGTTGTTCCTTTTAGAAACTTCATTCTGTTGTGGAGTGTATGGAACAATATGTTGCAATTGGATACTAGCCTCACTACAAATATTCTAAACATCTCTTTTGATACAATCTCCCCCATTGTATGTACATAGCATCTTGATCTTCTTCCCAGTCTGTGTCTCTACTAGAGCTTTAAAGTATTTGAGATTCTCAAAAAATTCATACTTTTTCCTAAGAAAATAAACTCAAGTATAGTGTGATTAATAATCAAAGAATGTAAGGACATACCTTGATTTATTTATGGACATATGTGGAAATGGACCCATGATATCACTAGGAACAAGCTCCAAGGAAGAGGAGGATCTCCTTGCCTTCCCCTTTTCAAAATTCTCTTCAATATGCTTTCCAAGAATGCATCCTTCACAAAACCCTTCAGAAAAGTAAGTATCTGGAAAGCCTTTGACCATTCCTTGCTTGGAAAGTCGTTGCATGTACCTAAAGTTTAAATAACTAAATCTCTCATGCCATACTATACTACTATCATCATAATGAATTAGTGGTAAGTATGAATTATGGTCAACAAACTTAGTGAATTTATATGACCTTGATTTGTGATCTACCTCACCAATTGCAATAATGGAATTGTCATGCATGTCAAGTACAAAAACTAAATCTGATGTAAATTCAACATTTTTACCTATCTGAGTGATCTGATAAACTGAGAGTAGATTTATATAAAGCTTTGGAACATATAAAACATTATCAAAAATTCCATTATGGATTTCCACTCTTCCCTCTCTTGTTACTGCTATTGTAGTATCATCCCCCATGAGAATAGGGGGTCTTGAGCATGAACTCAAAGAAGTGAAAACTTCCTCTTTTGATGCCATATGATGTGATGCACTAGAATCTATAATCCACGAATCAGATGACAAATTAATTGCAACAAGAGCATGATGATTACCTTTCTTAGACACAGGGTCTTATTCCTTCTTATTCTTGGCTCCTTTAGGAATGAATTTTCCAAATTTTTTCTGTTGAAGTACCTGAGTCATACGATCGATTTGTTTCTTCATGCATGTGGATTCTTCATGATTTGGTTTATTGCAGTAAGTGTTATCCACATTTTTGGTTATCAAGATGAGGACATGTTAATGACATGATGATGGAAGATCTAACTCTTCTTTAAGATCATTTTCATGAAGAAAGTTACACTTATCAGCTTCTCAAAATCACACTTTTGAAGATAGTACGCAGGCTGCATATATATTGTCCTGC
>ML797621.1:126152-172850 GCA_009831015.1 Picea engelmannii | reverse complement strand
TTGATCACATGTATAGTCTAGAGTTTTGAATATATTAATGTCTTTGCTGTGATTGGTTTGTGTTGTTGTGATTGGACGACGCAAGAGCATCGTAGCGGAGCGAGGATCAACAGAGATAAGGAGAGCTTTCATAAAGTAAGTACATCAAGCTTCTTCTCTTGTCCATTCAATACTTTAGAACTAGGGAAAGAGTAGTATTCTGTCACAGTTTGTTCCAGATCCAGGTGGATTTGAGGAGATTGGGCTGTGTCCGCACTCACGAATTTATCCTTGAACAGTAAGTGCACTGCTTTCCGTGCTTCTTCTTCTCTTTGTAACTTGAACCTGAAGAGTCTTTGGAACGTAAAGAATCCTTGAAGGGTTTGGAATATCCCTCCTTCTTTGGCTTTGGATGTTGTTATTTCCCCTTTCCTTTATGTTTGGATGATCCTTTTCCATCATGCACGATGAGTGTATGTGCTTTTGGATCCTTGATTAGTCCCATTTGAATGATTTTTTCCTATTCATGTGTGAGAGAATCAATTAATTGATCCATGGTAGGCATCTTCTAATTTTTTCCCATGAGATATCTTCTAGAATGGAAAGTGGAGACATAGACAATACATTTTGGTCCTAGCTTAGACAAGATTGTTAGAATAAGTTGTTCTACTTGTGTAGAATTATCAATACCACAATATGCCAAGATCAATATCAAATATTTAAACTTGGTAAATAAATCATGCAAATTATCAAAGAATTTAGTATCCAAGGTATTCAACTCTATCTCAAGCATATGACCTCTCATCTCATCTAGTTTTCCAAAGAGGCATTCCAAGGTGGTCCGGATTGCGTTTGGATTCTTTCATGCAACAACATGAAACCAAAAATTAGTTGAAATCAATTCAATAATAAGTCTTGTGGCCTCATCCTTTCATCTTTCCAATCTAGTCTTCTCAATTGTTGATGTAGGTTTTGTTTCTGTCCCCATCGTCAAATTATACAGTCCTTTCCTTTTGAGTTGGAATTCAGTCTTGGGATTCCAATAAAAATAATTGTATGGTGTGAGGATTAACATGAAGTTTGATTCTAGAATTGGTGTCGTGTCCATCTCTCCCACAGTGTCTGAGAACCCCTAAAATTTACTCTCAATTTGCAAGTGAAAAATTGAGAAATCACTACAGAAAAGGGCACTTTATGAGGTGATCTCACCTTTCCTTAGGACACATAGCAACCAGGTCGTACTTTTCTAGTGTATTGGCCATGACCACTCCATATTTGGAAAAATCATAAGTCTGGGTGCAACGATCGCTCCTTTCGATAGGGAGAAGGTGTGACGGTCACACTTTACAAAGAGTTTTCTCACCGAAACTTTGAATTTCCTTATTCTCTGTCTTGTTTGGCTTGCTCCAAGTAGCGTAGATCTGATACCATGTCAATGTTTCATCGAAACCTGCACAGGATATCTAGCTAAATAAAGTACAAACAAATCTTATCAGGAAAGGATGAGAGATTCAACATGGAAGAATGAGAAAATATGTCCACACTTCTCCAATGAGCTAATCAATGATGATCATTGTGATACAATGAATGAGTGGAATACACTCATATATAGGAAAGAAATTTCCATAATTAAGAAAATAAATAAAGCATTTAGTTTTCCTTAGGAACGCATGCATGCATAATAGTGATGATCTAAATATAAAGTCTAAAATAGAACTAGCCAGTTAAATCCCACTGAACTAGTGTGTTGAAAATAGAAATTTCTCCAACAGGTCATGGTTTCAACTAGTTCATAGTTTTAACTGCCCCCCCAAAAAGTAGTGCTATTGGTAGAATCACTTTTCGATTCAAGGGTCAATTTAAGGGTTCTCTCTAAAATGTCAAGGCTGGTATTTCAATCGATTGCAAAAAATTCACAATTTTAACCACTTCTTAAAAAAAGGTACTACCAGTAGCACCACTTTTTGAAATAGGAGTAAAAATAGCCACTATGAAAAAATGAGAACTCTAGAGAGTTCTCGTTAAGTTGGTAAAATTGTTTTATTTTAATTTTTCTTTTTCATTTTATCTCGCTTTTTATTTTGTCTTATTCACTTTACATTTGACACAGAGGACCTTATCCAAATGGAACAAACCTAATTTGGATCAGATACATGTTCCAAGAGGAACAAACCTGCAAGACTGAAGATTCACTATGAGTGGATTGATCCTTGGCAATGGTCATTAACTGCGAAGCAATTATATAAGTCTTACTGAAGAATACAATCTCGATTCAAGACGTGTTTTGAAGAAAATAGTGAAATATGTATATAAATACAAAGTGGTCCCCTTATGGCATAGCTTTCGAGCATGGCCCTCACGGGATGAGATAACATGTGGTTAATTCAATATGCCCACTTTGAGTTGTACAAAAATAAAAATAAAAATAAAAATGGAGTCAAAGTGAAACCCTCATGCACCTTAAGGGGGGAAGTTCAAAAATCCATGGAAGATGGTTAGTGAAACCACTTGTGGTCTCTCCTTTCAGTTGACAAAGGGGGGAAATTAATGATAGAATTTATGATGGAATTGCAGATGGTTGTCATACTGAAAGTTTCGACAACAAATATGCCAGATGGGTATCGAATTTGTCATATGGGAAACTGTCGTCTGTATATGGAAGACTTTGGCAGAATGATGGTTCTCTATTAGATCCTCTGTGTCACAACTTGCATCAATTTTTAGAGTTTCTTCAGATGTTGCATCAACCATGTCATCAATTTGATTCTGCTTTTCATTTAACTTTATCTGAAGTGCATCAATCAATTTATTCTTCATTTCAATTTCATCTTGAAGATCAGTTATTGACTGCATTGTATCAACCATGTGATAAATTATGTTTTGGTTGTGAATTAACTTCATCTCAAGTGTTTTAATCAATTTATCTTTCATATCAATTTGATCTTGTAATTCATGGTTGTACTCTTGCAACTCTTTGATTTCTTGAGAGGCATTATGTAAACTCTTTCCTCCTTTACCCATTATTCTTTCACTTGTGCTTGCTTGAACTCGCTCATTTGAACTCTTCTTTAAACTTTCACGCTTGCTTGAAATTGCTTCAGTCAAACTGGCTCGCTTGAAATTTTCAACAAGTTGAGGATGTCGGTTACCACCGAAAATGCACCCAAACGTGTGATGTTTACAATGATTTGAGTTAAATTACTCAACCTTGTTAATTGTGACTCAAAATCATAATGACTCTTTGGTGTCGGGCTCAGCCGAGAATGCACTTGAAAATTACAATGCAATTCAACTTGATTTTGATTTCACACTTACAAAGAAAACTATTGCAAGTTTACAATGAATGTGGATTTAATTGATCTTCAAATTGATGATGCTTTGAGTCCTTGATTAAGAAATTGATGTGTCCAATGTTGATGTGATTGCCAATTTGATATCTTCGTGGCTTCTTAATTGAGAACTTTGATTGTTCTTGAATGTATGTGCTTCACTCGCAATGCTCACATGTGCTTGAATTACATTAAATTGCCTTTACTTTAGTGTGTGTATGATTTCTTTATACACTTTTGTTTTAAGTGCCAAAACTAGACACAAAAGAGAAACATTAAGAATAATCCATCTCACACAACACAAAGTGTATCTAAGATCCCCTTATTCAATTGCAGGCGGATCTAAGACACTTCAACACCACAAAAAAAAATTGAACTTTTATTATTCTTGATACAATGATCTTCTATTTGCCCCCTTTAAATGTACATTTAAAAACTTTTAACACTTGGTCTTTTCCTTATAATTCCCAATGCCAATAAAAGTTTGATTTAATTTTTGGCATATAATATTTTAAAAATGCACACGCTAATGCACACAACCATTGGAGGCACGTGGAGATCTGCAGTCTGCATGCATGATTGACTTCCTATACACTGAGAATTCTTCTTCTTCCTGTTCTTCTATTTTCTTCTTTTTCTTCTTATTTTTTTTTTATTTTTCTTTTCGTTCAAACCCTAAACAGGAGAACTTTCTATTCTCAGCTCATTCTAGAATATTCTTGCTGGCTTACTGATCACGAACCCAAAGACTTAACCCTAAACATTCAAAAAAAATATCACGGTCGAGTATTCTACTGAAATCCAGACGAACCATGGATTTAAACCCTGTTTTTCACACAACTCGTTGTTTCACTATATCTGCAGAACTAGCATTTAAACCCCGAGATATCTTTCCACAAATAAAACAACACCATGCTTTCAACTGGATAAATATTTAAAACCCAATCCATCACAATGCTCGTAGTATAACTATAGTCTCACTAAAACCCTACCAAGCTAAACATATGATACCTGAATTGACACAGGGCTCACTATTTTCACCACGTTTACACTTCAATTTGATCCACAATTTCAGATCATGAGCATTCAATGTACCTCTTCGATGGCTTCCCACAACTAGTAAGCTTTCTCGCCTGGGTTTCGATCCTGCTAACAACATGCATGTGTACAAATCTTTTCAATCGCACCACCTAAGATCTGGAATTGAATTGCAGGTCGCTCACCATCCTCGGTTTCAGAGTCTCATCATCAATCATTTATTTCGTCTTCAGAAATGGTGAGGGAAGCATCTAGCCTTTCATATCTAGGTCGATTCTACGTTTCAGTCAGACGTGGCCTCTACCAGATCGCACTTCTTTTAAGATTTCTATTTCTCAATGAGACTACAAAGGAGATTTGCACCATACAAGATCAATTTATTTGAGGATGGTTTACACTGTCTCTTGAATTCACTGACAACACAATTCTATGCAAAAAATTGGACTGATAATTGCCAGATTTATACACAGATCTGTAGCAATTTTAAAAGAGACCCCTTTTAAAAATAAAACGATGGAACTATGACATCTAAAATATATTTATCAATCTGGTAGATATCCACAGATTTCTCCCATAGCTATGGCGCCAGACCGTCCGTCCAGAAGCGCTCAAGTAAGAATCAAATTTTTACAGTCAATATGCATGAAGAATTCTTGACAGCTTTCAAAATATAAAAACAAACGAACGGAATCAAAATATGACAATTTAGTATTGCAGATCTAACAAGCAAGCACCGTTAGCGTCATCTAAGGACTCAAGCCAGGGTTTATAAAATGTTTATAAAACCGAAATTTCACCTTCCCTTCTTCCATGGATGCTGTTGGATAGATTGTTGGAGGAATAATTGGATCGCTATTCTGGTGGAGATCGGATCTGACATATAGTTATAATACTGAACTTTCTTTACCAGTGCCTCCTCCAAATCAATCCAGATATGCAATCAAATGTTCTACAACATAGATACCTCTTTGGTAGCGATGGAGGCTTCATGAAAAAAATAGTTTGCAGTGTGCACAGCTCCACAGTGGTGACTGCGGCTCCTCCACGTAGGCTAGAACTCTGATTTCATTTCCAATCTGTTGCTCTGCGCAGGTTTAAATTCTCTCCCATCTCCCTGGCCATCTCGTGAGGGATTTAAGCCACACATAGAAGCATATCTCAAACAAATATACCCTTCATGCCAACGCTCTCCAAGAAGGAGATCCAATGCTCCTTTCCTCCACACAAGAAGATCTTCAACCAGGCAGCAGTGATCTCAACACAGTGGCTCTGATACCAATTGAAGAAATTAAGAACAATAATATTAAGACAAGAAGATTGATAGAAAAGGCCTCAAGCCTTAATTCTCAACATACTATTCATCTTAATGATAAAAATATATAATACAATAATGAAACCACCTCAATTGTTCTCACATCGACACCTCATCAGGAGATAAGGTCAAATGAGGAAATATAGAAATCTAGAAACACACTTAGGATAACAACTATATCCTAGTATTTACAATATTAAAGGTGGTATACTTAGACTTAATGATTGTATATTTCAAAGAGGCTAACAATACTTTGGTAAATTCCATCCCTAGTTGGACATGCATCAATCCCTCAAATATGTACTAGGGTGTCAATCCCTTAGTCTTTCCCTTCAACAATGCAAGAAAGAATTGGAATTTCCACATATTTTATGTATTTATCATGATGAAAGTGGATTCACTAACTCGCCTCACTTGGTACATGGAAACCCAAATCAACATAAGTGGATACCTGATGTTATTTCATGCTTCTTTGAATTCCTCATGATTTATTCTAAGGATATTGGCCATGTGATCTACTTAGTTAAATAGTTTCCCTTCTTTGACTATCTTTTTGATAGCCTCCAACATATGTAGCTTCACATATGATGTTTGACTAGAACTAGTGAAACATAAAGTGACTATTACACATGTCCATTTGACATGTGCCTCCAATACTTGGATAATAAATATCCCTTTGAAGTTTTTGGTATTAGTCCCTCCAATAAACTTTTGTAACCGGGTTGATGAGTTCTTTGTATTTGGTACAAGTTCCCCCTTTCTTGGAAATCATGTGATTCAATGGATTAGACCAACCATGATTTTTATTGTCTAGTTGATCCATATTTTTCAATTGTGATATGTGGTGATTATAAACTTGGTTGCTTCCCCCTTACATTTGTTGAACCTTATAAATTGTGGTGCACTGAGATAAGATCTAATATTTTTTTTGTTATAAGGGTTTCATTCCTCCATTTACCATTAACAATATCCCACTTTTTAAAATTAATCTAGTGTTTCTCCCAATCTATCTCCTCCATATTGGCTTGTCATCTATTCTCCATTCTAGCCTCTAATTTCAACATAGGTTTTTTATTGAACCTCTTCTTGGTTTTAGGTTCAACCATTTTAAATTTCTATGCTTCAGACTGGATATTTCCCCTCTAACTTTTGACACCATAGTTTCTTCTTGGGTTATGGATTTCCTACTACTCTATGTAGTTTCTAGGTTGATTGGTTGACTAGGGATATATGCAAATCAAATAGGGTTCAATGTGTCTTGAATTCTCTCAGACTTAGCAAAATTCAAGTTTATAGCTTCTATAAACATTTCATAGATCATTTTGGTTGTATTTATAGGAAAGTTGTGTGGGTTAGTGCATTGGTCTCTCATGTGCCTATCAACTTGAAAATGCAGTTCATTAATGTCACAAATAAAGTGTTTTTTTTTTTAAATCGAGGTCAACTTCCAATACATTTGTTAAACTTGTGATCTATTCTTCTATCTCAATCGACTAGCTTGTGATCAATTAGTTCTACTTTTCGACCAAAATTTATTTTCTTTGGTGATTTTTCTTTGCACATCTTAATGGCTGGTGAATCCTTTTGTTTCGATTCTTATTTTGTATGTTGTTGATTGACTTGGATCTGCAATTTCCTAGGATGATTTATTTCCATCTCTTTTGTTTTGTCTTCCTTTTTTCTACCATGTTGGTGTTCTTCACATCCAAATTGTTCCTTGCTACATCATTCATAGTTTCTTTTTCGGTCCTAGTCAACTATCATGATATTTGAGTGTTTATTCTTCTTGTTTGTTCATAATGGTTAATGATTGTTATTTAAATTCCAATCTCTTGATGGTGTTTTACATGAATTTATCCTACCCCACTATTTTAGGTCCCCCCCACCCAAAGAATCTACCCACTAGAAAAAATTGTTTTCAAGTAATTTCCTACCTAATGGAACCACTAAAGGTTTTTACCATTAGAATTGACTACCTAATGGAACCACTAAAGGTTTTTACCATGGGTGCACTTCATTTTCAAGGAATTCATTAGCAAAGTTATGTTGATGCTATTCTCTTGAGGAATCCTCTATTCTCATCAAGAGTATACTAGCACCATTACATTGGACAATCCATCTCACCTCTTGAGTGGATTAGCTTGGGATTCTTTCACCATTTCATTCAAAGTTGTAAGAAGAGATTATTTGTGGGGGTCCAAGATCCCTCCCTTGGAGGAATAAGGGACTCATAGTCCTCTTTCTTCTTGGTGTTTTCTTTCACTAATATAATCCTTGCCATTGGTGACATGAGTCTTATTGGTTTTTTGTTCTTATTTCCTTATGCTCAATAGTTTAGTTGTTATTTTATTTCTTAGCTTATTTCTTAGTTTGTTGTTTTATATTTCTTTCTCTAACCCTTTCCTTTACAACTGTCTTGCTTAGTGTTATCTCCAAAAATAGCACTGTCATTTTACCAATTTTTAGGTGATAGGAACAGGTCCAAAAATTCATTTCCAAATTTTTTTAGGTGTGTTAGAAGGTCTACTATTTGGATACAAACTTGGAAAAAACATCAATTTTGGTCTTGGCAATCAAATCTTTAAATCTCAGGTTTCGGTGGTTAAGAGGGGTTAAAAAACTGCTCATTAACCATCGAAAGTCTTGGCTTTTGGTGGTTAAGAGGCGAAAATAAAGGGCCTGCTAACCACCAAAAACGTTTCTATGCGCAAAAGGAAAAAGCCTGTGCTTTTGCACGAGCCAGATGTCAAATGGGTGCAATCATTAAGTTATAACCGCCAAAATTTTATCTAGGTGGTGAGGTATGAAGTTCTTATGGCATCTTATCTGAAGATTTATGCCCTGTTATCCTTTTAACTACCAATTGTCATTTCAGAATTAAGGCTCGGCAGAAATCCATAATTCCATGCATGATTTTTAGATAGCATAATTGATTTGTCACATGGGACTTCATTATCTCCAGTCACGAGGATACATAATAATTATGACTTCATTTGATTTTTGTTTCAATTTCATTAATATTCAATATTGAATCCGAGAGTCATTGTTATTATCGTGATCCCGTGATTTCCTCATGTAAACTCATACTCAGAAGCCATAATCCCATGATTTTTCAAGGTTGCCAAGTGTAATTCGAGTTCAATTGCTAGTTATTGAGCCATTTGTCATCCAATTCAAAGAAAAATCTGAGTCATTGCGATTCCCACGCAAATTAATTTTCTGCAGATTTGTTTTTGAGAGTTACAAATTTTGGTGGTTAAGGGGCCTAAATTTTTCCCCTCTTAACCACCAAAAGTAGTGCTTTCAGTGGTTAAGAGGACTAAATTTTGCCCCTCTTAACCACCGAAAGCCTGTAACTGCCAGAATCACCGAGTGTTTGCCCAGATCGATATTTTTTGAGTTTGAATGGTATGAACCTCTTCGAATGGAAATTTGTTGAATTATCAAGTCAAATCCAATGGCTATTTTTTAGGGATAAGGAAAAGAAGAGGTGTTTCAATCATATTTGGTATCTTTTTCAAAGACAAAAAATCAGGATTTTTGCACACTTCAGCAAATTCGAATTTTATCCTTGGAGGACCAAATCAAATAGCCTTGGAAGGCTAGGCTTCACTTCATCAGCACTCTATCACTCTTGAATATCATTAGATATGGATTGACCTCATCTTGAGGGTCTCTTTCTCGTTTTTTGTAAATATTGTTTACTTTCTATATTTAGAAAATTGGATCCATTAATTTGGGATCTGAAAACTGTATTGTAAAGCTATAAAGCTGAAGATAGAAGATGAACAAGGGATTTGATTTTGAGTTCCATATGCTACTGTTTTGTATGAAAGACACTTTATTTAATATATCAGCCATCAAGCTTCTTTCATTTGTTAATGTCAGACCTTCTTTCATCTTTGTCTATGCTTATGAGTGGAATTAGTTCTTTTGTCTTTGTTTAATGATCCTATGGTAACTGTCATCTTACTTTTGATTGTTAAGAAAGAATCACAAGCATCTTTGGCTGGTTTGTTGACCCATCATATATATGGTTTTATGTATGTTCAGGTTAACTGATTAGTTTTATTATCCCTTTGTTATACAAACCTATCTGACAATAGCTCTTAAAGGCCTTGTGTCACATGCATATAGTTAAGACTGTCTTGAAGATACATTCCAGAGGTTAAGACATTCATCTTGATCCAAACCCACACCTATATTTGAGAAAATAGTTTCTAAAAAGATTGAGTTACCAGGCATCTCTGACTTACATCCTAGGAGAGTTTCCTGGAGTGATAACACTTAGCTAACCCAACTAAGCTTGTAAGCACCTATGTTTTGCTTACTTAGGTGATGAAAGAGGTGAAACATATTGGCGACTCCACTAGGGAAAGGTATCAATTTCCTACCCCATTTGGATTTTTCTAGCTCTTCTTTTGGTTTATTTAACCTGTAGGTACCTTAACCGGCCCAAGCCGACCTGTAAAACATCCAATTCAAAGTTGAATTGAGAGAATTCCATCTGGAATTTTCTTCACGCCCATGTGTCATTTGTGCGCGGGTTTATTGGTCCACAGTTGTGCGTCGTGCGCACATGTGCCAAAATCACAGTGTTGTTCTGCACACCTACACCCAAAAGCCTGTTTCGGTATGCGCATAGGTTCTCAGTGCACCTCTGTCTACTCTGAGACCCACACACCTTTGCAAAAAAATACACATTGTAAGGTTTTTTATGATTTGGGGAAGGCCCCTAGCCTTCTTAAAAGTGATTTCATGCATATTGTAATCTGCACCACACTTAGTTCCCTCTTCATATAAAGGGATTAGTCAAAACACATAGGCACTTAGGGGGTTTAAAATCATTATTTCCTCTTTTGCTTTCATTTTTCCACATGGATGGCTTGCTTTGACTAAAAGTATAAGTTGGAATCATTTGTAACCACATACAAATTGCATTGGGACCATAAGTTGGATAACAATAATTTAGTATGCTCTTCTCTCGTGCCTCAAAGTGACCTTGAGAATCAGAAAGAGGTTGTAGGACAGTTTCATCTCCCTTAAAAAAATTAAAACCTTTAGGAGAGGAAAACAACCCCCTCAGGACTCCTCTTAGTTTATTTGTAAAACACATCTTAAGATTGTAACAGGCCCATATATGCCCACATGCTACAAAGATAGGATAGTGTTGAAATTTACTTTCTTAGATTAAATCACTAGGGAAGTTTAAAGGTTTTGTAACGGGCCCATACATGCCCACATGATCACAATCTAGGATAGTTTCAAAGATTTTCTTAGATTAAATCACAATAGGGAGTTAAAGGAATAGTAAAGGACCCACATGTCCACATGCTAGTTTCCTAGGGACTTTTGAATTACGCAAGGTTGTACTAAGCATTTAGTTAATTAGGTAATCAACACTTGTAAGGACCAAGTGAAGCCCACATGCAACAAGGTGATACCTAATTCATTAAAACATTGACACACTTTCACTCATTCACACACAAAAGTCACTTATCACTCACATAGTTTTCCTCTCGAAACGTGGAGGTCAAAGTAAGTTTCCTCCAAAGGGATTCCGAAACACTCCAACTTTTTCTTGAGGAAACTATCCACTCCCATTTAATTTCAATGAGGTTGGTTCACACCCCCAATCTCTCAAACAACCACATCTAATTTTTTTCTAAAAATTCACTAAGTTTTCCTCCACAGGAGGTGCCAAAATAAAATTTTTAGTCTAGGTAGGATTTCGGGGATAGGCATCCAAATAACTCCCCGTTATCTAGTTCTCACATTGTCAAAACAATAGAAGTTGTAAAATAGGGAACTGCAAATCCTGCAAGTCAAGTGTTCCTAACACCATAAGGGAAGGAGATACCTGTGAAGGGTTGAAGGCCAAGGTCTGGTTGTTCTGTGCATCCCCCCTTGAGGCACTCACCTCTTGGACGGGATCCATCCCATGACCCATTTCTTAGGTCGAAAATCTAAATGTCGCACTTTGATCGTGGTACCTAGTGACCAAATTTTAGGACATCTACCCAGGTGGCAATTGTGGGCTCCAATTGCACCTTGATCGGATTTTGTGTGGCTATTGGGAAATATCGCCAGCTCTTTCGGGATATGCCCCCTTTACCCCTTATTATAACTTATTACTTCATCCTTCACTAGTTTCTCTTCCAGTGAATTTAGACCCCACTATTGAGTACTATTGGAAGGTCCACTGCTATTTGAGAGGAAGGACGTTACGTATTTTAGGACATGAGCATTTGTTTTCTTTGATTCCCCACATAGAAAAAACCCACTTATCCACACATATGCTTATTTTTCAAAACACTTTATGTATGATGCACTTTTGATTACATTTTTTATTTAGATATATATCGTGTAAAGTTCAAAATTTGCAACAAAGGATCTTGTTTATTTTCTCTCATCACAAATTCACACACATCCACTCAGCTAGTCGGACATCATAGGGGACCCATAGAACCCCCGTATTTCCAAACACTTGCTAAACCTTCCTCCTATTCTAGGGGGAGTTACTAGTCTTTCCAACTCATCGACACCACCGTCACGCACTCCATTGAGTACCACTGTCTTAGGATTAGCTTTGCTTGGTTCCACATTACTTGGGTCCCCTTCCCAAGGTCCTCCGTCCACTTTCTCTCCTTTACATGGAAGAAGGGGGTAAACTTCCTCTCAAGGGGGAAGTACCAACCCACCTAGCCCCCCTCAAGGGTCAGGTTCACAGAGCACTCACACCATGGCTGGAACTAATCCTCCGCCCCCACTACAGATGCCATATTTGGGCTCTCTTAACATACCAGAACTAAGAAAACTCACAAATGATCCTTTATTGCATGACCCCACATGGCCTGCAATGCCTACCAAACTACCTTTAGACATCCCCAAGTTTGAAGGAAAGGCAGGGGATGACCCTTCCAACCATGTCATGACTTTTCACCTATGGTGCTCTTCCAACAACATTATGGATGATTCCATCAAAATACGATTATTTCAACACACACTCACTAGCCCATCAACCAAATGGTATGTAGACAAAAAATCAGGGTCCCATGTGACTTTCGAGTCCTTGGCCAAAGCATTTTTTACCTTCTTCCAATTACCAATCAGTCATGACAATGGTCTTGAACTACTCTCTAATTTTAAACAAACCTTAGCCACACATATCGCTGATCACATTCATGAGTGGTGTAGACGACGTAGTTTGTGCAAAGATGAAACCACCAAACAACAGTGTCTTGACTGGTTTCTCAGATCACTTGTCTCTCTCATCGGTAAAGATGTAGCTTCCACCTTCCCTCAATCAGAAGAAGAAGCCATCAGTAAGGCTCAACAATATGACCTCATCTATTCACAATCAGGGTACTTATACACAGTACTTCCTAATCTCCCAAAACTCGTGCCATTCGATCAAGACAAACACGGGATATCTCACTCAGCAGACGGATTGATTGGTAATACCACGCACCACAGTCCACAACCCCAACAACCACCAATGTATGGCACACCTCAATATCCGTCATCATATGGGGGAACCTCTTATTACCCCCCACCCCCTTATCAACAACCATACCCTATTTCTATTCCTGCACCCATCAGTGGGCCACCGCCGGCACCCCCAATACACCCACCTATACAAACAAGTTCTGGTACTCCCTCTACCTTAGCTTATACTCTAAGTACTAGCAAAAGCGCCACGCCTTTCTATGTACCTTATGAATCGTTACCCCGATAGAATCCATACTTTCCATTTCCTGGTCCTCCACAACCCATGTCTCCCCCACACCCTCACGCTGGGGTGAATTTTGTTCAACCCTCTCCCCTTCAACAATATCAAAATTTCGAACAACTGAATATGGAAAATCCGACCCATCAGTCGAATAATGCCAAAAAGAAAGGAAAAAAATTGAACAATAACAACTTAGGTCAAGGCGGGAATCACCCCCAACAGAACCAACCTACTGGGGGCAACCAGAATCAAGGGAATCAGAACCCCCAAGAGGGAAATAACAACAAGTGTCAAGGGAGAAATAACAATACTATTAAAACCACCTTCCCTTGTGCCCTTTGTGGTGATTTCATTCATTATACTCATCATTGCTCCCAAATCACTAATTTTAAATGGCTGAAAGACTTAGGCAGTCTACCAAATCCTCCAACACCACATGCCCCTCAGCAGGCCCCACAATAATACATGCAACAACCCCCCCCCCCATCCGTGCTGTAAAACCCCATTCCACACCAAGGTGTGAAGAACTCCCAACAAGAGATGTAGCCTACCCCACCACAATTGGGACAATACCTCAATCCAAACAATCCCACAGATCATACTATCCTCCTCACAAGTGAGGAAGAAATCCTTCTGCAAACACGTAGTCGTCAATACTGTGCACCCGCTGAGTCCCCTCCCATTCCCCTAGAAACAATCCCAACACCAACGAGACCCCCGTTGGTGATTCCTTGCCCTAACTCAGAAACACCTCTTCGCATCCCTCACATCCCATTGCGTAGGAATGTCCATAACCCACATGCTAGGGTGACTCATAATTATAGTTTGGTTGATGACTTATCATAATCCCCGCCTACCATGTCAGTCTTAGAAGTCCTTCAAACTTGTCCCACTCAGCGGAAATAATTACTTTCCACATTGGGGGAAGTTGACCCCGCGGATACTCGACTCATCACATTTGATCTCGACAGCGGAGAACCTTGACTACCCACTCTAATTTCTTTTCAAATCCCAGTAAAAATTCGAAACATTACAGTTCATCGGTGCATCATCGATGAAGGAGCATCTACATGCATCATATCCAAGTCTGTATGGCAGAAACTTGGTTCCCCCGAACTCATCCCATCTGCCATTACCTTAAGAGCTTATGAAGAATGACCATCTTCTCCCAAAAGGCTCTTCCAAAATGTCCCTGTAGAACTCGGGGGCAAGACCATTCTCATCGACATTGAAGTTATTGATGCCCCACTCGATTATAATATCTTTTTCGGTCGTAGCTACATGTGCGCTATGAAGGCAGTTGCCTCTTCCGTCTTTTGAACAATGATGTTCCCCCACAACGGGAAGATCATTACCATTGACCAAGTTTCGCATTATGAGCCTAACCCTTCTTCCAACATCGATAGCATTCTCCCCCTCATCCATACTCATCCTGAAATGTACCCACTCATTGAAATGGGTCCCAATATTTTCAAAGACCCATCATTGTTAGGAACTTACCACGACGCACCACCAGTCCTTCATCCTTCCAATCAAGTATGCATCATATCATCCAATGGAACTGACATAGAGGATACCCTTCCTCCTAGGGAGGCTTCTATCATATCTGACGTCCCACTAGTTGTAGAGATTCCACCTCATGAGCCTCCTGGGAACTCGTTGATTCCACCAGTTCATGATTTCACCTCTCCCCAAGGCCATATCCCAGTTTGGGAGACAGTTCCCCAAGCCATTACGCAAATCCCCTTCTTTTACCCTCCACTAGGCATCCAATATTTCCAAGTAGCCGCAACGCTTACTCTCCCTAATATGGTGCCGACAATCCCAGTTTGGTATTTACATCCACCATAGATGGTCCCTCAACCATCCCTTCCCCCCCAAACAAAAGGAATCCCAATGACGATTCCCATACTCACTCCCACCATACCCTCTACACCCCCCCTCACTAACCTTCTTTCCACAGCTGAGGGAAGGTGAAAGAAGAAGGTGCCCACAACTCCACTTCCCCCATGCATCCAACCTCCTTGTGCGCTATGTGAGAAAGATGGACACCCAACCAACAAATGCCCATCTTTACCCGACTTACGTAACCTAATCCAACCCAGTCAAATACCATCACTGCTCGCCACTGTAACAAGTACCACCACTATCTCCCCGAACACAAGTAGAAAAGTACTGCAAACCAAATTCGCTTGCGCCATATGTTCAGAATATGGCCATTATACACACCATTTCCCAGCACTACCTCAGTTTCGACAGACGTTAGTCGCAGTACGCCAAAGCTTCCAGCACGAACCCAACCCAGCTACATCATCCCTACCAAACATCACTAACATCCATTATGTCATGGCTTCAGTCAATGAACATATGAGATGCCCTTGATCTCTATGTGAATCCTTAGATCATTTTACATATCAATGTCCTATGATCATTGAATACAGGCAACGCCAAATGACCCTGATTCAAATCTCTGCGCCCCATACAGAATCGATGGTTGACCTTACCTCACCACTTGAGATTCTTCATATCATTTCTCCTAAACCCGAGGCACTCCCTATACCTCCGTGGTTCTTGAATGAATTATTCAAGGATTTACCCCCAAATCCCCCCAATTCTCCCATTCATTTCCCTAAAGAAATTTTACATCCAACTACCACTGGTACTCCTCAGTACCTCGATATTTGGTTTATGTCGAGTGAACCATATCAATCTCATTACATAATTTCCCCTACTTCTTCATCACCAAAGAACAACCACACGGTGATAGTTACCAATATCACTCTTTACGATCCCTTGTATTCCTGCCAATTCCACTGTGACGGGGATATAATCAAAGAGTTAAACACCCCGATTACCCATGGGATGCGCTACACCACAGAGCGCTCTTCTTTCCATAGGAAGCCTCTACGCCTCCTAACCAAAACCCCATATACACAGTCGAAACCAAGGATTTTATCCCATCAGGGCATATCAACTGGTTCAACAACCCCATCCCTACCCCTGATGCTTTTGAATAAGGCAACATGGCCAGCATTTCCCCGACCATCAAAATTGATATTTCCATAAAAAATGGAGTCTTCAAGGAAATCACCATTGGTGTCGCATGCACTCCTCAAGAAATCGCCGCCTATAAAGCCCTCTTCCAAGAATATCGGGATATTTTTTCCTGGTCATACACAGAGATGCCTGGCCTTGATCCCTCTATTGTCGAACATTAGATCGACACCTAGCTTGACATTACACCAATTCATCAAAAACAACGACTGCTACACCCATCTAAATCAGCGGCCATTAAATCCGAGATTGACAAATTACGCACGGCTGGGTTCATCTACCCCATTGCCTATACCTCATGGGTTTCCAACCCTGTACCCGTTAACAAAAAATAGGGCACTATCCGCGTCTGCACAGACTTTCGCGATCTCAATCACGCATGTCCCAAAGACAACTTTCCAATGCCTTTCATCGATCAGATTATCGATGTTTGCACAAGCCATGAGGCTCTATCGTTCATGGACGGTTTCTCTGGTTATAATCAAATCCGAATCCACCCAGCCAATCAATACAAAACCACATTCACCACACCTTGGGGTATGTTTGCATATCGTGTCATTCCTTTTGGCCTAAATAATGTTGGTGCAACTTTCCAATGGGCTATGACATACATTTTTCACGATCTAGCTCATATCATCCTCGCATACTTGGATGATCTCACAGCTCGATCCAAAAAATGCACCCAGCATCTTGATCATTTACGGATCGTCTTCCAACGGTGTCGCCAGTACAACATCTTCTTGAACCCCCTCAAATGCGTATTCTACGTCACTGTTGGGCGCCTTCGCAGATTCATCATTTCCCAAAGAGGTATTACCGTGGACCCCCTCAAAGTCCAAGCCATCACCGAAATTCCACCCCCATGTAATTTACGCCAACTACAGAGCCTACAAGGAAAATATAACTTTCTACGACGATTTGTCCCAGACTATGCCACTCAAGAAGACGGTTTCCTTCGCTTACTCCGCCATGACATCCCATTCCACTAGGATGAACATGCCCAAAAATCATTTGAAGATCTTAAAATGGCGCTCTCCAACGCCCCTTTAATTAGTGCACCCGACTACAATCGCGACTATATCCTATACATATTAGCCTTAGCTGTCTCAGTAGCAGGAGTTCTTGTTCAAATCAATGATGACGATTGTGAGCATGTCATTTACTACATTAGTAAAAACCTCTCAAGGCCACCCCTAAAGTATAAGCATGAAGAGAAACTAGCCCTTGCATTTGTCCTCACAGTCCAGAAATTGCGTCATTACATTCTACTTCGCACGACTAAAGTCGTAGCAGATTCCAACCCTATGCAATACTTTCTCAGTCGTCGACAAATTAATGGAAGGGATGATTTTAAGGATGGAAATTTATTTTAAAATGTAGAAACCTTGGCAAATATTACTAATCCTTCATATGCCAACTATAAATGTTTGGCGATATTTTTGTAAAAATATTCAAATTTCTAAGGATTTTATATAGTTTTTATAAACTTTTGGCGATTTTTAAGGTAAAATAATTTTATCCTATATAATTTGGACGAATCTCATTTTTGGAAAAACCATGGAAAATTAGCCCAGGAGCGAAATTTAGCCCCTAAAATCATCCATGATTAATGGCAAATTTGCCCGATGGATCATTATCGTTCAGGAGTACGATCTTGAATTTTCAACACCTAAGAGCAAGAAATCTCTCGTCCTCGCCGAACTTGTCACGGCCTTCCCCTCTGATACTACTAGTTCCCCCATCAATACTGACTTCCCCGACGAACATCTCTTTTATATCACTTTGGATGATCCTTGGTACAGTGACCTCATTGTCTACCTCCAAACCAAAAAGTTCGGTAACCACCTCTCATGATGTGATCACCATCGTATTCTCCACCAGGCCCCCCACTATCTCCTCATTGGAGATATCTTATATCAGTGAGGGGTCGACACCATACTTCGTCGATGCTTGACTATTGACAAGGCCGATAGAGTCTTGAATGACTGCCATAGCGACGCATGTGGGGGCCATCTTTCGGGAATGTCTACTGCTCAGAAAATCATCCGAGTAGGTTGTTTTTGGCCTACATTGTTTCATGATTGCATTCATGTCATGAAGCGATGAGATAAATGTCAACTTTACACCAACAATGCACAAGCACCACCTGCTCTTCTCCACCCATTCATTACTACAGGCCCCTTTTGTAAATGGGGCATTGACTTCATGACTTGTAATCCCCCATGCAATGGACACAAATACATTGTTGTCACAGTCGATTACTTCACAAAATGGGCTGAAGCCATGCCCACCTTGAACAACACCACTGACACTGCAGGGCATTTTTTCTTTAGTCATGTCATATCCCTCTTTAGAGTACCACTCCAACTAGTTTCCGATCACGGGAAACATTTTGAGAATGAGATTTTCGTCGAAATCTCATCTCGGTTGGGATTCTCCCATGAGTTTTCCTCACCATATTACCCTCAGTATAATGGACAGTTCGAAGAAGTTAACAAGGTCCTCAAGACCATGTTGCAGCGCACAGTTAACAAACATAAGACCAATTGGCATCATATGTTATTTTCTGTGCTATGGGCTTACCGTACGACTGTGAAAATGGCCACTGATTTCACACCATTTCATCTAGTTCATGGGGTCGAGGAAACTCTTACTATTGAGTGAAAATTCCCACCTTACACACCATAATTAAGTTATTACCCGACACTAGTCCAATGGAGCAGTGCTTGCTAAACTTAGAGTCCCTAGATGAAGATCATTGATCTTCATTACAGAACAATGAGGTAGCCAAAAAATGGTCAAAGGCCACCTTTGATCGCCATGTCAATCTTCGCTCATTTCACGAAGGCGACCTCATCCTTGCTTATGATATCACTCACAATACCCTCTGTCATGGAAAATTTGAGTCACTATGGCATGGCCCCTACATTATCCAACATTGCCTCACCAAAGGCACATACATCCTGGCTTCCCCCGAAGGTCTCTCTATTAAAGAACCCGTCAACAGGTTATACTTAAAGAAATTTTATGCCTAAGCATAGCCATTCTACATTAGGTTATTTCTTTTATAGTGTTTTTAATCTTTTTTTCCATCCCTCACGTCTAAACTATCATTTGTGTTATTGATAGATGCTTCCTCCACCAGCCTACCACATCGGTTATGCCGACGACGCCAGCCGGTGGACACAAAATCTTGCTTCGGCAGCTTGGGCCCTCTATACCCCCTCACATGAACTACTTCACTCTAGCAGCATATGTTTGGGTTCAACAACCAACAACCAAGATGAGTACACTACCGTCATTGGCCTCCTCATCGATGCCCATCATCATCATATTCGTCACTTTAGCGTCTTTCTTGACTCTCAACTAGTCGTCCTCCATCTCAACAATGTGTACCGTGTCCACCATCCTTGGCTCTTTTGCAAATACCTGCAAGTTAGACTTTTATCTCGAAATTTTGATTTCATTACATTTACACATATTCCAAGACAATTGAATCAAATTACAAATAACTTAGCTAACATTGTGTTAGACTGGCAGATATCACATCAAGATATCTCTACACACACATAAACTATCAAAAGCCTGTCACATCATATATATATTAGACATCATCAACACATTAAAAAATACATGTAAACATCACAAAGACCCCAAAATGTATACTCATATATATATAAATCGGTCAATAGTGCCATCAAAATGTTTACATACAAAATATCGTATACAAAATTTGCAGGCCAGTGGATCACCTTGGTACAAAACTGGTCTCACTACACCAAAATGGGCTCATATAAAAAATACAAACATACATAGAGTGACACTCAAGGTTCCTCTAGAGCACCACCTCCTGCCCCTCCCTCAGGCTGTGGTGCCCCACCCACTACTGGTCCCTCCGGACCTGGAGGTAATCGTCCGATCATCGTAGCACCTGCTACTATTGCTCGTCACACCATGGCCCACCACATTAGCGGAACCCCCACACATTGCTCCAGGATGCCCTCATCCTAGATGCACAACCACATGCCCTCAGGCACGCCCTGTAGCATTTCCTCCAAGCAGCGACGAATGTCTTCAAAATCTCCCCCGGCCTCCACCGAAGGATCATGCGATGGCCCGGCACCAGGGTCATCAAAACGACGTCTCCTAGCTGCTCTCTCATCACCATATGGTCTTGCCTCAATGTCCTCGCACTGATGTCTCTCTCCTACCCGCGACCCTCCCCGTGGCAGTCTCCCTGGATCCTGCCGAGCCGATGCACTCATCAGCTCAACCTCACGCCCGCGAGGTCCCACATCTGCACATACAAACAACCAAATGATAGTATCAACATCTATACAAAATACATATGTCATGCTATCTCAAAAAACAACATCTCAAAATCACAAACATACCTCGATGATCAAACACCTCCCTTGGAGGTAACACCATATCCGGATCACCCCAGAAGTCAACACCACAGTATGGATACTGCATTATGATCTGCAGCATCTGCCGCCACACCTGTGCCGTCTCAGTCGTGAAAAAATGGTTGCCTTCACCACCACCATGGCAAACCAAAATCATTGACCACCGCCTTAGTCGCGGCTCTCGCACACCAGGTGCACCCAATAAAACTCTAGGGCACAACATCGACACCCTCTCCAAAAACCAGGCCACCACAATGGACCCAAAGGCAAAGTTCCCTGAGTCTACAGTTCGACATCTATCCAGCTACCCTACCATCTTGGCATGCAGCATCAAACCCTAGGCAAAATGCTCTTCCGCCAGTGCTCTCCCCATAACCCTCAACTGACCACCACTGATCCGTTGAGTTGTGAGGGACCCATATACCCTCACAATCATCACTGCTACACATCAATGAGCTAAAGAATCCATCGCCCTGACACTCACTATGGAGCCTGACATGAAGTTCTCCCTCAAGCAATACCTCCAGCCCAAGGTAGCTAACTGCACATCCGCAGGTAACACAAGATTCGCTGGTAGGGGCATTCCCCAAAAAGGGAGCCCAGTCAGAAAGTATATATCCTCCACCATAGTGAAGGCAATCTTCTCTCCCCGCACCATAAAGCAATGCATATCCGGACTCCACATCCGTATCAGAAATTGTAGAAGATACTCCTGCACCCGTATCAACGAGCACTCAAAGAACTTCAAAAACCCGCAGACTGCCAAAGTAGCACGAACCCCTGGCTCCTCAATAGCCATAGCATCCCTCAGCTGTGACCAGTCCCGCTCTCGCCAATGGACTGGCATCGTGCAAATGATCTCCTGCAACCACATAGTCCTAGTTCTGCCATATTGACCATACAACACATTAAAATCTCCAAAAAAGATCAGTTTTACACCCTTCAGCCTTGCCCCAAAGGCGCGGTTGTTTAACCCACAGACACACACATATGCACACCTGTTCACCCCACAAGCGCGCACTCATGCATGCCTGCCCATCCCACAGGCACGCATGCGTGCACGCCTGTCCACTCTATAGGGGCGCCTACATGTGCCCCTGTCACAAACATAGGCGCGCATCACAACGCGCCTGTCCACTACACAGTCGCACACCCATGCACAGTTGTGTAGCAAATAGACGTGCATACCATGCGTGCCTTTGTCTCCCCTATGGATTCACCCATGCACAACTATCTAGATAATAAGCATGAACCTGTGCGCACATATTTTTGGATTGCTCGCGCACTGGGGGGTCCACACCCATAAAAAACCCTGTATGGCCCTCCGTACAGGCCCTGCCCACAAATGGAAAACCTACTTTTATGCAGGACGATAAGAATATGAACCTGAATCTCGCTAGTCCTGAATCAACTGCCTCGTTCTCCCAGAATCTCCAAATCTCCTCTGAATACCTCTCTTCTAGTCACTCAGATAGCAAGTACAAATGAGGTGGCAATATGGGCCCTACAACTATATATAGGCCTTTCCGCCAAACCTCCAAACACCATTTCAGGACCTCCGGGTGTCCGTTTTTCGATCTGTCTTCAGCCACGGGATCAACATCCCGTCATCTACATCAAGACATTCCCTGGGCCATTTTTTATCCTTAGCCCCTGGGGTGCCATTTTTTCATACCCTACCCAGGTACGCACACTCATGTTCAAAATTATCAAATAAATTCTTGCATGCTCGATTCTTTTCAGATATTGTTCACATCGGGTATTTGTTTTTCATGTGTGCAGGTACTTGGTCATCATACATCAATGCAACCCCTTCAGCTATATAATCAACACTGGCATGTAATCATTCCCTCTGAATCCCAATTGCATCTCTAGTCACACCCTCTGAAATTTGCCTGTAGGATCCCCATCTCTGGCTCTGCTGTACTGACACCTCCATTGCATTTTCGGTACTGTTACCTGGTAGCACTCTCCCCCACATGAGTTGTCCCATTCATAGCACCCTTTGGCACTTTGACACTCATGTTGTTTTTCAACCCTTTAGGGATGGGAGTCCCGATAGTCTTACATCATGTCGTGAATCAGCCACATACTCCTTCTCCTCATTTTGCTAGATTTCCCAATGGACTCCCAGATTATCTCTTCAAGGTTCCATTTTGACTACACCTTCGCAGTATCATGAAACCTCCATTTCATCCACAATCAGTTTTCCCATCCGCAAATTTCCCTCCATTTCATCTACCTCATACAGAAACCCACCCATGGGGCCCCCAACCTCCACCAGTTCTCCAAGCAAATTGTGCCCTCATCGGCTCAGCCATATTACATTGGGGCACCTATTTTTGTATTTGTATACTCATCCCAAATTATTCTTTATAAATTGTAAAAAGCATTTGTTTCCAACATTTACATATCTTTTTGTCGACACCTTTGGCAACCTTCTTCCCTTTTTCACAAACACAACCCATGTCACCCTTGGTTGGGGCAGTCCTTATCATCTACCCCTGTTGACATTGTCCATACACTCGGAGTATCCCACAGGCCACTTACCTCTGCCCTCTGAGTTTGTTCACTTTGTCCCACCTCTGGCACAACTTATCCCACGTCTTGTTGTCCCCCTGACACTCGACCTAGTTGCACAGTTGTGGCCACTTATATTCTGCATATACCCCCAACCAAGGGAAGTCTTGACTCTTCATACATCTTGACTTCGTCCATGTACCTCCTCTAGTTCCTAACCTCACCTAGTAGATTTCACAAAGCCCTTTTCTTCTTGGAGTCGCGTCCCCCTTTTTGTCGACATCAACACAGTTTCTAGAAGGGCGACAATATCTTGACTCTCATTACCTTTCCAATGAGAGGTCTCGGACGACACAAGGAGAACCACAATTGCTCCCTACTGTCGTTGACCCCTGTAACATTTGACTTCAACACTTTCTCATGTTATGGTGGGTCTTACTTTGCGACTATTGCAGTTGTTTCTTATATTCGTTGAAGACCTCTGAACTTGGCTGGGATATCAATGCCCACAACATCCATGATACTTCTTAGAGGTATCCTTGCCTACTGTTCAGAGTATGTTCCTCATCCAACTTGTCCTCTTCCTTTATCAAAACTGCCCCTGAGGGTGCTGAAGTGATCTACATCAACACACAATTTTAGTTACTGTACAAAACCATTATTTTTTCAATTACATGACACGAGCATGGGGCATGCCCGCCTCATTTGTACACATTTATTTTTACACACCTTATGGAAGGTTGAGTCCTACAGGTTCCTTTCTCCCTCCAATGGGTAACTCTTGAGACTCTCACAATCGCTCTCTCTTACAACGACACTCTCAGTAGAAGAAACATTGATTAATTTTGGCTATACATATGCTCCTAACCTCATCCATCAGGGGGCATCTATTATCACTGAAATTCCGTCCGCAAATGGTTACAAGAATCCAGCATCGTCAAACAGTTATGAGGTCACCCATGGATCAAAATTACCACAAAATCATTTCCAAAAGGTCCAAAACTATACAACCAGTGATAAAATTAAAGTGTGCTATGACTACACAGGGTGCGCGTGCACATGCGCTATCCAGAAACACAAGAAAAGTGCACATGCACACGATGCACGACTGTGGTCACTAAAATCCATGCACATCTAAGAACGGTGCATTTATGAGATTGGTCAGCCTCCCACCCACTTCTAGTTCATCTTCCAAGTTGATTTGACACCCAAATCTCGACTGAATCCAACTGGGTGGCTGGTCAAAGACCTAAAAATGCCCTAAATAGACTATTTTCACACTACAAGCTGGTTGCACAATACCTCAAAGAGGTGCTATAAAACAAGGCCATGGATGCACTTCATTTTCAAGGAATTCATTAGCAAAGTTATGTTGTTGCTATTCTCTTGAGGAATCCTCTATTCTCATCAAGAGTATACTAGCACCATTACATTGGGCAATCCATCTTACCTCTTGAGTGGATTAGCTTGGGATTCTTTCACCATTTCATTCAAAGTTGTAGGAAGAGATTATTTGTGGGGGTCCAATATCCCTCCCTTGGAGGAATAATGGACTCATGGTCCTCTTTCTTCTTGGTGTTTTCTTTCACTAATATAATCCTTTCCATTGGTGACATGAGTCTTATTGGTTTTTTGTTCTTATGTCCGTATGCTCAATAGTTTAGTTGTTCTTTTATTTCTTAGTTTAATTCTTAGTGTGTTCTTTTATATTTCTTTCTCTAACCCTTTCCGTTACAGCTGTCTTTCTTAGCTAACCCAACTAAGCTTGTAAGCACCTTTGTTTTGCTCACTTAGGTGACGAAAGAGGCGCAAAAACCTTGATGAGTAGTTTCCCTTGGAGAGTTCTAAGTTGCATTGCTCCAATAGACCTTATGTCTTTAATTACATATGGTCTTAGCTAATCCATTCCTAATTTCAATAATTTTCCTTTGATTTTACTATTATATAGAAGTACCAAGTCTCCAATGCCAATTTATTTATTCTTTATGTTTCTATCATGACATGCCTTCTTTTATTGTTTTTGAACTTCTTGGTGATGGAGTGAAGTCATTCTTTCTTCCTTGATATTATTCAACATTCCATGGCTTTATTTGAGTCATATTATAGTACCAATGTTATTATTTCTACATTGGCTCTAAAATGTAGAGGTATTGAAGCTTCTTGTCCATTGACCATCTTAAAGGGTGTTTGGCTATTCAACCTCTTATATGTGGTTCTATATGTCCTTAGGAAAATAGGTACCTTGTCATCCCAATCCTCTTTGTCATCCCCACATATTTTTTTGGGTATTTTATGTAGGGTTTTCTTGAAGGAATCTATTACTCAATTTGCTTGTGGCTGATAGGGAGAAGTATTCCTATGGTCAATAAGGAATTCCTCCATTATTATTTTTATGGTATCATTCACAAAATGGGTTCCTTGATAACTTATTATTTTCAATGGGAATCCAAACCTTGTAATGATTTTTTCATAAGTAAATTTGGTTGCCACTTATTTTGTGCAAGTTTGGACTAACTCTGCCTCTTCCCATTTAGTTAAGTATTCGACTGCTTTTCTATTGTATATGCTTCCTTTCGTTTTTCCTCCTTTTGGGAAAGTTCCTACAAAGTTGCATTAGGGGAATTTTGAAGTAAAAAATGGGCCTAAAAAAAATGTACTATCAGAATCATCTTTAAAAGAACCAATAATATAATATGATGTTGTCAACTATAAGGGTAAATATTTTTGGAGGGAAAGTAAGAAAACTAAATTGTTAATAATATTTTCAACCTATGTCTCTATAGGTTAACTCAAATTTCAAGTGTAGGAACTCGTTCGATGTAGAATTAAATTCCTTATCCAACAAGTACCCACTCGACATACTTTTGATACACCCATAGTGAGATAAACTGAAAATGCATGAAAACATATGTTTTGTTGAAAATAAACACATTTTTGTCTATTTCCAATTTATCTCACTAAGGGTGTATCAAAAGTATGTAGAGTGTGTACTCGTTGGATGAAAAATTCAATTCTACACCCAATGGGTTCCTACACTTGAAATTTTATTAAGCCTGTAAGGAAATAAGTTGAAAATAGAATGAAAAAAAAGTATTTTTCTTTCTTTCACTTTGAAAAATCATAACTCTTATTTTATTATTTTCTTTAGGAGGCCCATTTTAGACCTCAAATTTTCCCTAATGATAGATTATATTAATTCAAAAGGGAGACTTATATTTACCAAATGTAAAGGCATCTCATCCTTCCATAGTGGTAGACAGATCCTGTGGCACTTATCATGCTTATTCACAATTTCTCTACAATCCCTATGTAGTGTGGGCCATCGTAACCCCACTTGCAATATCTTTCTAGTTGTAGGATCTACATGAAAAATACTTTATGTAGGAGCAATAGGTGCCTCCTCAATTATATTATTCATCTCATTCTCTAAGACACATCTACTTAATACATAATTTGGTCTTAATTTATACAGATACCCATTTATTAGAGTAGATTTCATGGCAAGTATTTTTTTCTTTTTCTTTAGTAAACTTTTAGGTGCCTTTCCTTCCAAAAAAATTGGTGAATTTATTCTAGTTCTCTTGGTATGGCCTCAAATTTAAATAGGTGAGCATATAGGTGGTCATCATATATTCATATTTCTTCTTCCCTGGTTTCTACTCTTGATAAATGATACAGCCCTACACTATTCTTTCTTGGTCGAACAATCACCTCAAATTCAAATTCTTGAAACAAAAGAAGCCATCTATAGATTCTTTGATCCGGATTTTATGAGAAGAAAGAAATGAATACAGATTATTATCAAAAGATGCTTAAAACAAAATAACATATATACAGTAAAACTGGTTTCTATTCAATAAGGAAATAAGCTAAAACTGTACAAAAAACAAGTTTGTTAGGATGGTGGCGGCTTATCTCTGAGAAGAGATGTGACGACTATGCTCATTTGCAAGAAGTTAATTACAATGAGGCTTTGAAGGCCTTTTTACAATAAACAGGGATGTCAAAAACCCTAGACATCCAAAAACTTAACCTTAGGAGATGAAGTGCCAAAAGTCACGTGGGCCCCGTTTGGGTAAGTTAGTACATCAACTTCCCAGGGTCGTAACTTTTGCATACGATCTTTGTTTTAGGCGCACGATAGCCCGCTGGAGAGACATATCCAAGGAATACACATATTTCCATAAAAATATGACTCCATCTACAATCTAGTTGTGGTTATCCCTAAAACATTTGTTTAGGGCCTGAAAACGGCCTCGGAAGTCAAAGACCTGAAAACTATGAAAAAACTACCAACTAGGAAACTGCCAAAATGAGCCAGTTGGAATAGGTGGGAGGCCACTGAAATCCATATATATCAATCCTCCCCCATTAGGAAGAACTGGTCTCCATTTCATTGAGTTCCCCCATCAAATGAGGAATGTTTGTTGAATTTGGCCCCAAGTGAGCCACTTTCCTTGGTGCAGGAGATGCCCTACTTTAACAACTTGATAAAGTTGGATCCTTTGCTGGCGAGTTCCCTTGACCTGTTTTTCCACAATATGATCATTGGATTCCTATTGTATGCATTTGAGGTTGATCTCTATTGCTTTCAGTTGTTCTACTATCTCTGAGGTGTCCAATAATGGTGGGAAATAAGGTCGAAGGAGATCCATGTTGAACACTGGGTGCAGACAAAGGAAAGGAGGAATGTTGAGCTCAAAATAATTATCCCACAACCTTGGTGATGGTGTACGACCCATAACGGAGTGGGAGAATCTTCCTATGGGGCCCTGTAAGGCATTCTTTCTGCAAGTGAAACCAAACTTTATCGCCCACCTGAAACTTATGTGGCACCCGACATTGATCATGGAACTGCTTGTACTTGTCATTGGACTTTTGTAGGATATCCTGAACCTGTTGGTGGATGTGATGGATCCTCTCAATGAACCAAGTGGATTTGTTAGTTTCAATTGGACCAGGAGATGAGTCGTTCGAGGTGACCACAAGGGATAGTGCAACATCTATGGGACCCAATGGTTGGAATCCCGACCCCACCTAAAAGGGTTGTGGTCGATTGAGATATGTAGGGCTTGGTTGTAGTTATGATGGACATAGGGAAGACTCTCATCCCATGTGTGAGGGTTATTGGAATTATACATGTGTAGTATATGTATGATCATTTTATTTACGACCTCGGTTTTTCCATTTGTCTGGGGGTGGAAGGTCGTGGATTTGGTGAGCTTGGTGTCCATCAGTGACCAGAGGCTTGACTAGAATTTGCTGAGAAATTGACTATCCCAATCTGAGACAATGGTTTGTAGGATTCAAAAATGTACCTAGAATCATTCAAAGAAGAGCTTGGTAGTGGCCTCTGTTGTGATTCTCTTCTTGCAGGTGGCCATAATCACCATCTTAGAAAAGCGATCAACAACCACAAAAACATAGCCATTTCCACGCTTGGTGGATGGGAGGCCCGACATGTAGTCCATTGATATGGATTCCCATGGCCTGTCAGGAGTAGGAAGAGGGGTTTATGGGCCCTATTTATTAGTGGTCAGTTTGGAAATAGCACATGCATTGTAGGACCTGATATACGTGCTGACCTCCTATCGAAGTTTCGACTAGTAGAAATGTTTCTGCAGCATTTCCACTATCTTTTCGATGCTGAAGTGTCTTGCCACCCGACTATAGTGGGATTCCCAGTTCAACTTTACTCACTCGCTTGATGGAACTCAGATATGTCCTAGGTGGCACAACATCCCATCCTGAAGATGGAAATTAGTGACAATTGCATTTGCGCCCAACATTTGGTAGGTGGTGGCGAAGTCTGGGTTTGTCTCATAGATTTTGGGCCATCCATAGGTCTCATGGCCGCTAGATTCTAGCACCATGGTGAGTGTCGCTATTGGCAGTATTCTGACACATTCAACGACACAGTTGGTGCTTCCTGTTTTATACTAGATGTTGAGGTGGAATTGTTGCAAGTATGCAAACCACTTCTGATGGTGGTCATTTTTCAATTTTCCTTGTGTCTCCATGAAATATAATGGATTATGATCAGTGTGGATGGTTGTCTCCTTCCCAAGAATGTAATGTCTCCACTGGCAGTAGGCTTTCACAATGGAGTACATTTCTTTGTCATAAGTAGGGTACTTACGGGAAACATCTAATAGTGTCTCACTATGATAGATCACGAGGTGGTCATGCTGAAAAAAAATGACACCCACAACATAGTCTGAAGCATCTGTCTCAATCTCAAAGGGTTGTTGTAGGTTCGATAGTGAAAAAACTGGGGATGATCACAAGTGTTTCTTCAAATCATCGAACTCTTGTTTCTGGGATTGACCCCACACAAATTTCTCCTTACCACCACACCTGGTTACTTGGTTGAGGGCCCATGCAATTGTTGGATTTTCAATGAGCTATGGCTCATGTATCCTCTTTCAATTTTATGTTTAAATATTACTTGAACCATAACAATTGCAGAAAACCAAGATCACAAGAAGAATAACCATACACAACTACACAAGAAGTATCCTGGGAAACCCTTCTCAAAAAGGGAAGAAAACCCAGCCAATCCTTCGCTATATTCCTCAAGAGAAACACCTCCCACACCATCACCAAACCTAGCATAAAAGAGTGTGTTGTAATTCTCATACTTTCAAACCACAAATTCTGAAATCATGAGATGACACAATGATAAGTGTGTTTCCTTAATGGGGATTCACCTTTATTTATATAAAAATTGTCACATCAAATGATGTGTCCTTTGGCACAATAGAGTCGACCTCAATAACTCAAAATATAACTAATAATTACCATATTAATTATCTTTTACATTAATTATCAATTACATTAAGGTAGGGCTGACCTATACCCTTTACATTAAAATTAGGGTTACAGGTAGGTCTGACTCTTGAAAAATATAGAAAGAGACCTCATACACCCACTAGTGCTCAACCACTAGGGGCACATCCATAAGGATGTCCATATCTCTAGCTCAGTACATTACACAAAAGAACCACTCTCACTAGTGCTCAGCCACTAGAATCACATTCACCTGTGCTCGTCCATAGGCACGTCCACTCAACAGATCTTCTTTCCCACTACATTACACAAGCAATTCATCTGGAGTTCATCATCAACTCTCTACTCAGAGGAGGCTAATACATCATATTCATCTCTGTCTCATGACGATGCACCCAACTCTTTAGGAATTCCCATGTTCACCTTGTGCTCATCCACAAGCACGTCTAACTCTATAGATCTCATTTTTCACTGTGTTACATAGGAGAATCATCTAGATTTCTTCTCAAATATCTGTAAGGAGGATGTCATCTCTACGTTCCAACTCTATCTCATATAGGAACCACACACCCCTCTCAGGGGCTTTCTCTCAGGTTTGTGTCCTACATAATATCTCACATAGATGCAATCATCAACACTCCCTCTCAGCTAGGGAGGCATTCTCCATTAGGCCAAGTATCACATGAAATTACTTCGAACTTTGTCTTGGTTGTAGTCATCAACACTCCCTCTCAAGTAGGGAGGTATTCTTCACCAAGCTAATTTGGTGAAGATGTCTGCAATCTGCTCATGTGTATTGTTATCACTCTAGAAATTCCTAGAGGTTGTTGGAAAGTAGAAGAAAATTACCAGAGGTAACCTTTCCAACCACTTTGAAACTGTGATCTAGCCTTGCCAGTTTTAGAGAGGGATCTCTCTGTAAGATTTAACTTTGTTTTAACGTCAAATATTAGGCTAGTTAAAATATGTAGAACCGAGTTGTTTGTTTTTATAAAATGGATGAAAGGTTTTACGCGTTCATTGGACTATGGGGTCTGTTATATAAAGGTAGAGATCAAAGAACATATGTAAAGATTATTTTTACAGGGCAGGATAATGCAACTATTGGATTCTTTAGAAATAAAATGATGGACAACAGAACAAGGTGAAATTGTTTAATTATAACCAAGAAGCATTTACGAATTTCTTGAATACAACATAAGAAGAAAAAAACTTAGATCTTTAAAAGCTAGGAACAGAGTAGGCAAAGGTAAATTATGCAACTTTAAATCCTTTTAAATGATTAGGTTAGAAAACAAGATGATAACTAAGAGAGACACACATTCAACTGAGAATAAAAAACTTCACCAATAGATGACACACATGAATCCTGTTGTAATTTCTCCAAGGCCGAGCCCTGTTGTAAATCATGTTTATGAAATGAATTGTAATTATGTTTTATAGGCTGGTGAGCCAAGTTTATATAAGATGGTGGGATTATGTGATTATTAGGCCAGAGAGCCTAAGTGTTGAAGGCCAAGAGCCTGATTTTGTACATGTATCTATCCACATTATTAATAAAAATATAAACACCGTTGTGTGCAGACCGACCACGATGAATGAGTGATGGGGGACTAAGCTTCCATAGAGTGGGTAAGGGATTAGGGACTAGAAGGTGGGAAGAGGAGCTAAGTGTTGATCCTAGGGGCTTAAGTCCTTGGGAATAATATTTTAATATTATTCCAAAGAGACCATGTGAAATATATGTTTTATCCTAAGTTCTTTTGGAATGACAAGTGACTTCCAAGTGGGGAGGAATGCATGCTAATGGAATTCATTCAGTTTCATGGGTGACAAGTGTCAACCCAAGTGCATGTAGTTAAAACTGCTGAATTGAGTCGTGATGGGGGTTCCTCCTCTAGTTGATCGTTGATCGTCTGAACAGGAGTCCGGTCTGACCTCTGTAGAAGTACCCTCGGGCAATTTTGAAACTAGAGGAGGCATGTGTCTGTGTTTGTTTCTGGGAAAGACAATACAACCCCCCCCTTTGTTCTGAACCATTGAGTCTGAGTCGACCCTGTGTGGATTGTTTGTCACGCGTCCCTGAGAAACCATAACCGTGAGTCTATCCCGAGTTTCTAGATTGAGAAAACCGAAGTGTCCCATTCTTGATGAGCTTGGTTATGCTGGTGCACCTGTCTGTTGCTACCCTGGGGTGTTCGAGTATGGGTTCCAGTGGATTGTGGTGGTCGAGTAGTGCTTGACCGCGTGTGGCTTGTTGGCCAGTATATAAAACACTTGCTCCAAGTGAGAGAGGTGGTTGAGGTTGAAAGGACAGGTTTCCTGGCCTGTGAGCGACTCTCTCCAGGTGAGAGAGTGCATGGAGGAAGGAGAGAGCTTCTAGAAGGAACCATGTTGTTTCCATAGAGCTCGGATATTTCCGGTTCGGTCTGTTGCTGAAGCCCAAGGCAAGGGAGGTTAGTAGACGAAGGAATGTCTAGGTGACAGAGCAGGTGTATACTCCTGGTGTGGAATAGGCATGTGGGGAAAAAGAGTTTGTGGGTAGTGGGCATAAGTGGTTCCTGGGAGAGAATCATTCCTTGTGACTATGTGTTTTCCCTATAACCTCAGCCTAGCCTAGGATTCCTTACCTAGGGTGGAGCTTAGTGCCAGCTCAGGGGTGACCCACTGCTGAGCTTGATGAGCAGTGTGGTCTAAGGCTAGGAGGTTCGTGGAAGGCTTACACGGGGTTGGTGGAATTACCATAGTATCAAAGATAAGTATCAACTTATGCTTTAATTATGTTTTGCATACCTATGTTGCCTATATTTATCATTTATTCCGCTGTAATCATGAATTACTGTTAATTCCATTAAATCTATGTGTTAGCAGTAATCTAGTGCTTACTCTAAGTTAAATGTGTTTCATTTGTTTAAAATTCATGTTATATATAAATACGTATGAGATTGTTGTTCCGTACAGTAGCATTTTCTCGGCCAGTGGGATGATGTCCAATGAATGTTACAGTATGGTATCAGAGTATTACAGAATGGTATCAGAGCATTATAGAATGGTATCAAAGCCATGGTTTCAACACTGAACCTGGATGGGCCGGATAAGTGGCCTTTGGACCAAGGTTTCGAGAAGAAATTGTGTCTGGAGGACTAATTTCAGACCTCAAAATGTTCTCTGAGTGTCAACGGGCTACTTGACCATATTAAAAAGCTCAGGAGGTGTAGCAGTATTATAAAACTGTAGCTGGTGTGGTATATGGCTACAGGCAGAGAGAGAACTCCACACCAGAAGTGTTGGAGCCATAGAATCTGTTCGGGAGGAAAGGAGAACCCTCATGACCATAAGATCTGGATAATGTGAAGAAGGTTTAAAACCCTTTGGAGTTGCACAGGAGTGTGGAAATCGCGGTACATGAAATCCCGAAATCGTGAGGACCATCCATCAGAGGGACACGTGGCTGTCGGTCGACATTTCGACACCTAGGAAACCAAAGGGAAAGACCCTTGTTTTTGCAAGTCGTGAAATCCTGAAACTGAGGATAGGTAAACACCCCTGAAACACCGAAAGGATCTACACCGTAGATCTGAGAAAGGTCTGACCATTGGATTTCACTTGGAAGGGATGTGGGCACATGGATGTGTACCACGTGCCAGTGGGTTGAGAAGAAAAGTGAGAGTGGTGGGACCCGATAACGTCACCGAAGGTGACGGGGACCCTCTGAAGTGTGCCACTTGCCAATGTGGATGTGGGAGACAGTTGTGCTCTGTGGACCCAGAGGCTAAAGGAAATAGAATTTTTAGAATTCGGGGATTGTAGCGACAAGAAGTTGGGAATCATTGCATCGTGAACTCCCAGGTACCGAAGACCTGAAAACCGAAGTGCCGAAATCCTGAAATGTTTGAAGACAAAAGAACCATCGAGGATTTAACTGTTGGATCCTCGTGGACCAAAACTCCAAAACCCGAAGTCCTAAAAGTGAGTATGAAGGCCTCATGGATCGAAACCCCGAAACCCGAAGTCCCGAAGTCTAGAAAATTGCAGAGCCAAACAAAGCTCAAAAAACTTAGTGGATTCAAAACATTTTTCTTATTCACGTTGGTTATGAATGTTGAAGTTTTATCAAGGGTTTAAGTCCTGACAAACTTCGTTGACTGCATGTTGTGTGTGCAGAGTTCAATGAGTGTTAGGATAGTCATGAATCGACGCCAAGTATAGAAATGGAAGAGGTATGGATTGCCTCCAATTCAAAAAGCGAAAGAGAAGGAAGGAATGTCAACTTGGGAGTCGAAGGATCAAACTATAATTGGCACGAAAAAGAGATGGATAAGGAAGGAAATATGATGAAACTCATTGAAAGATTGCAGAAAGATGCCCAAGCTCACCGAGCTAATAGCCAAAATCTCATGAGGGTCAGGGATCAGCAAGGTGAATTCAACTTAAAGATGTTGAAGAGCCTGGAAGGAATAGAAAGGAAATTGAAAAAAGAGAGTGACTCAAGCAAGACAGAGAGTCACGGGACCCCTGAGAAGAAAAGAAGACCAAAGAGTGTCAGGACCCCTAAGAGGAAAAGATTGAGGAGTGTCAGTAGACATCGTCATCGCTCCCCAAATTATTCTAGTAGGGAAGCACACAGTAGTTCAAGCCCATCTCCTACCAGAAAGAATAGGAGATCTAGCATGGATGAATTGAAAGGGGAAATGAACAAGACCAAGCCTCCAACATTTGATGGAGAACATAAGAAGGAGGAAGATGTTGAAACATAGTTTCTTGGCATGAGGAAATATTTCCAACTGCATAATTATTCCTCTCATGCAGAAGGAAGAATTGCAATGTATCAACTAAAAGGAAAAGCATCGATGTGGTGGGATCAGTTTGTGCAGGTGCAACACATTAGAGAGAAAGATATCACATGGAAGGAATTCAAGAGGTATTTCGAGAGTAAATACCTGACTAAAATATACTATGACAGAAAGATGAAGGATTTCTTCGAACTCAAGCTGGGCAGTATGACCATTGATGAATACGAACGAAGGTTTTTGGAATTACTGAAGTATGTTCCATTCATCAAAGATGAGGTTGTCAAGATTCAAAGGTATCTGAGTGGACTTCCACCTTCCATTGGTAACAAGATTTAGTATGATGATCCTAAGACAATGGAAGAAACAATAAGAAGGGAGAAATGCTTATATGAGCAGCAAAGGGAAAAACCTACTTTTTGGAAGGCTTGGGATTATCAGAAGAAGTTCAGGAAAGAACAGAGGCAGAAAGGAAAAAAGCCTCCCTTTTTCCAAAACAGTCCTCAGGGATAGCCATCTTTTAGAGAGCCTAGGAAAGATGAAGTGGGTGGGAAAATTCCAAAACCACCACCTATGGAGTGTTGGGGTTGTAAAGGAAATCATAGGTACAGATATTTCCCCCATAGAAATGATAAAGCGAGAGTTGTCCACAATGTTCAACAAGTTGAAACAGTGGAGGACATGGGCAGTAGAATGCCAAGGATCTATGTGGCCTTGGACAACAAGCAAGTTGAATTTCAGCCGCACATGATTGAAGTGGAAGGTATGATTAACAACCAACCATTTACTATTTTAGTTGATTAAGGGGCTAGCCATAGTTATGTAGATCCTAGGGTGGTGGAAAGTTTGCATTTATCAAGAAGAAAACATGAAAAGTAGTGGTTAGTGTAGTTGACTACAGGAACTAAGAGGAAAGTCACTGAGTTGGTTAAGTCCTATCCTGTGGACATGAAGGGATTGAGCATGAAGACTAAATTGAATATTATGCCTTTAGGCTCTTATGAATATTTAATTGGGATGGACTGGTTGGAACAGCACCATGTTCTCCCGAACTATCGTAACAAGAAGTTTACATGCATGGATGGGGAAGGGAATTGGAAAACATTCCAAGGAATTCCCAGATCTGTGGCTGTAAGATAAATTTCAGCAATGTAGCTGAAGAAGTGCTATAGAAAAGGCTATCAATTGTTTGCATCTGATGTGGATAAAGCATCCAGAGATGAAGTCTCAAAGATTGGAGACCATGTGGTACTAACATATTTTGAAGACGTATTTCAGGAGGTACCTAAACTACCTCCGAAGAGAGATATCGGTTTCTCTATAAATTTGATGCCTAGAGCATCTCCAGTGTCGAAAGCTCCTTATAGAATGAGTACGCTAGAGTTGAAAGAGTTGCAAATGCAGCTTGAAGAGATTCTAAAGAAAGGGTACATTCGCTCAAGCATGTCACCTTGGGGTGCCCCAGTCCCGTTCATGAAGAAGAAGGACAGGATGTTGAGGCTGTGCATTGATTTTAGACAGTTGAACAATGTAACTATCAAGAACAAGTACCCTCTGCCGAGGATCGATGATCTTTTTGATCAGTTTAAAGGTGCGAAAATATTTTCGAAGATAGATCTCAGATCGGGATATTACCAGGTAAGAATAAAGGATGAAGACATCAGCAAGACCTCCTTTAGAACAAGGTATGGTCATTACGAGTTCACACTGGTACCATTTGGGCTGTCGAATGCACCTGTTGTCTTTATGTGCTTGATGAATGGTGTATTCAGGGACTATCTATACAAGTTTGTCATAATCTTCCTGGATGACATTTTGGTGTATTCCAAGTCATAGGAAGAGAATGAACATCACCTGAGGATGGTGCTGCAAGTGTTGAGAGAACACCAACTGTATGCCAAGTTGAGAAAATTTTCATTTTATCAAAGGAAGATCCATTACTTAGGGCACATTATTTCAGAAGAAGGGATCGTCATGGATCCTGAGAAGGTTGAGGCCATCAGAGAATGATCAACACCAAGTAATGTGTCGGAAGTTAGATCCTTTATGGGTCTAGCGGGATATTATAGAATGTTTATCGCAGGGTTCTCAAAGATAGCTCACCCTATCACTTCTTTGCAAAGGAAGGATAAAAAGTTTCAGTGGACTAAAGAGTGTGAGAAGAGTTTCCAGCGATTGAAGCAATTGTTAACCAGCACTCCAATCTTGAGGATTGCAGATCCAAATATGGATTTCATAGTGTGCACAGATGCGTGTAAAGAAGGGTTGGGAGGATTTCTCAGTCATAATGGATTTGTAATCTGTGATGAGTCCAGGAAGCTGAAAGAGCACGAAAATAATTATGCCACTCACGATTTGGAGTTGGAAGCAATTGTTCACACTCTGAGGAAATGGAGACATTACCTCATGGGAAGGAGGTTTGAACTCATAACAAACCATAACGATCTAAAATATTTGTTTGATCAGCCAACCTTAAACGCTAGACAAAGTAGGTGGCTGGAATTTCTATGTGAATACAAATTTGATATCAAGCATATCAAAGGGAAGGAAAACAAGGTGGTTGATGCACTTAGTAGAAAGGTGCATGACTTACATGCTTCAACCATTAGCATGTACAAGACTGATATTAAGGATAGAATTTTGGAAGCTGCAAATGGAGATTTGTAGTACAGAGACTTGGTAGCAAAGCTACAACAGAGTGAGAGACCACAAAAAGAGGAAAGTTACACCTTGGAAGCTGATGGAATACTTCTGTACAAAAACATAGTGTATATACCCAATGCCCAGGATTTGAAACTTGCGATTCTAAGAGAAATGCATAACATGACTTATGCTAGACACCCTTGTTGTAGGAAAATATCCCTGCGGACAGGTAGATTGCCTCAAAGAGATAGACCCTACTCTAAGACAGAAAGTGCTTAACGTGGACACTGACTTCCTTTCAAATCTATACAAACTAATACATGAGAAGGAAGGAGAAGAGAGGTACCTTTTTATTGATTTTTATCCCTGCACGCTCCGAGTTGAGCTCCAATCTTTCTCTCCTCAATGAGTCTTGTAGAAAAACAAAGCACGACCACTTCCTACTCTATTGATATTAGCTTGAAAATAGATCTATCTATCAATGATAAGTTCATGTAAGATCAGACACGAACTAGAAAGAAACAGGCCAAGCGTGTCATATTAATGAGAATAACAACAGTAGTACTTACAATCGTAGATGCGAATGCGATAGCTTCGTCAAGTCCCCTTCGTCTAACCCTTGCTTGAAAGATCCACGACCTGGATGATAGAAACTTCACTGATCACTATCCTTTGGCTGATCGTGTGTTTCCTATGAGATCATAGGTTTCATGCTAGCAATTCTTCCCCCTTCTCACCATCATAGAGCCTACTTAAATAGGTCAAGAGAGGCTTAACCTCTTGAGTTATCTTTAGAACAAGTTGAGGAATCCCCTCCTTGGATCAGGGATATCCTAATGGAACCAAGAATTCGAATGAAACTTCCTTCCAAACTTGAAATATCCTCCCCTTATTCTCCTCAATGGGTCAACTACTACCTCAGATTAGACATCGCTCCCTCAAAAGGGGCATCAGGGTGCTATAGCACTCCCTAGGAAGCTTGGGGGGAGTGCCAGTGCTCCAAGTATGGATAACACTCCTTTAGAGGGGAAGATAAGCATTATAATTCTCTCTGAGACCTTATAGGGGAGCGCCAACACTCCTAAGGCTGATGTAGGGGAGCGCTCACCTTCAAAACCTTTGTTTAAGAGCTCCTTTCAGGTGATAAGAGTTCCTTGACTTCAGTTAATCATTCTCCATCCTCCAAATCATGTGTCTGAGTTATTCTATATGTCTCCTTGGTGCCATCATCATGGAAGTATGCTTTTTTATATGTTTGCGACACTTGTGAATGACATGCGACACTTGTGACAGTTGAGAGGATCATGCGACACTTACACACTTATCGAAGTGAGTAATATTGAGGTGTAACAGATTTCTCCCCAAAGTATGAAGTTAGAAGATGCGAACTGATAAATGAAATTCTTTGTAGACGTTCAAGCAAGGGTATAGACTAAGAGAACTTGATGGAAGATGCACACAAACATCCAAAAAATATCATGACATATTTCAAAACCCAAGGCAGGCATACCTATGCTTGGGTGATCAAGACTTGCAAGATATGGCCGCCATAAAATACACTGTGGATCCATAATTATATTGATGAAAAGGTATAGCCACTAGGAATACAATGTGGATCTATACTCTGATGACTTGAACTGATCGTAGCCACGAAGAATACACAGTGGATCTACGAGGTGACAAGACATAGCCACGACCAATACAAAGTGGATCTATGTAAAAGTGTATGCATCATTTGTCCAAGAGAAACTCCTTCGCAACCTGGGCAAAGTATATATCAAAGTGATGACTCAACCTAGGGTCTTCTTACCGATCCCAATGTGGTATGATTCTAACCATGTGAATATATGTCCTGATGTCGAACATGGCAGAAGCCAATTGATTACTGGTCAATGGTGTGAACCGTTAACAAGTGCGAGGGAGATCACCATTAATGTCAATGATTCCCAAGGTACCTTAGTACATTCCAACGAATGTGAATGGATGAGCTGGAGTGGAACATCCATGGAATCATTCGATCAGAGGTCAATGATGTAAACCTACTGTCGAATGTGAGGAGGCCTTCCATTGAGGCATGTAGGTCCCAAAGTACTAACTGGCTTCTAAGCCTAATTCATGGATAATGTGTTGAAGTCGACATGAATAGGCTCGTCGAAGGAGGGCCTTGATGTATCCCCCATCAATGACACGAAACAGACATAGAGATGTAATTGGTGGATCAAATGGACATGGACTGACATGGGTTTTGAGGCAAGATATTTGGGATGGCTGACTCTAGAGGCAGGTACTTCCCTTGAACACTGAGGCACAACAACAAAAACATGACATGGACCAAAACTTTATGATGCAGTGGATGTTGTGACTTATGTCGGGTGATCCAAAGGAGTGAAAGAAACTCAAAGGATTGGCTCAGTGTAGAGGTTCAGCGGGTTATAATGCGTGCAGACGACAAAGTGCCATGTTCAAGGGTGACTCTAAGAATTGCTTGATAATGTTCTCAAGAGACTGCTTGGCTTGCTTCTTTCAATTTTTTCCCCCATCCAGATAGATGAGTACCTCTTTTTGATTTAATGAGCTTGAGGAGGATAACACATGCTCGATATAACTCACCTTCGGTAAGTTCCTCTTCCTTTGTTTAACGAACCGGAAGAAGTAAGGGTTCGATCCCGTATGGGCCTGTCGATGTGTGCTTTAGCGAGTCCAAAGACATAAAACTCGAAGGTTTTTCAGGATTATAGAGTTTGGAAAAACACTTAAAAGAGAACTCTCTCAGTTCCTTTTTCATACAGTAGTCTAACGAGACCAAAAAAGAGATAAAATATTGCTCGAAAGACGCCCTTTCGAACCTTTTAACGAGCATGAAAGGAAGCAAGATCACTCAACAATCTTTTCATATTTAGAGAGTCTGAAAAGAGCTTAAAGGAGACTCCAGGGGGTTCCTTTTTCATGTATCCATACAGGTCCAAAAAAGAGATAAAAGTCTACCTGGATGCATTCTCATGTATTTACGAGCACGAGAAAGAACAAAGACTAAGCTCGGTATGCCCCCAGCTTGAAAGCTAGTGGCTTAGCTCCAGAATGATCATCAAAGGCTGGAGACATGCCCCCCAAGCTTCAATTCATTCACCAACTTTGAGGTTGTCACCAATTTCTGTGCTAGATGGAGAAAAACAATACAGGTGGATGAAATGAAGGTTCAAAAATGAGACCTAATGAAAGACCGGAATTGACATCTACGAGATCTGATTAAGACTCAACTTGAAGGGAGAGGTGATTGTTTCATTTTTTAACGAGCTTGACACAGGAAAAGAACTATGCTCAAGGTTCCAGGTTCGATCCCCAGATTGTTGTTTCATTTTTTAACGAGCTTTCTATAGAGAAGAAAACTATGCTCAAAGCCTCTGTTTCATTTTTTAAGAGAATAACGACAGTAGTACTTACAATCGTGTCATATTAATGGAGCGGAGTCGCCAGTTTCTGTTGTAGGAAAATCAACCTGCGGATAGGTAGATTGCCTCAAAGAGCTAGACCCTACTCTAAGACAGAAAGTGCTTAACGTGGACACTGACTTCCTTTCAAATCTATACAAACTAATACATGAGAAGGAAGGAGAAGAGAGGTACCTTTTTATCGACGTTTGTCCCTGCATGCTCCGAGTTGAGCTCCAATCTTTTGCTCCTCGATGAGTCATGTAGACAAACAAAGCACGACCACTTCCTACTCTATTGATATTAGTTTGAAAACATATCTATCTATCAATGATAAGTTTATGTAAGATCAGACACGGACCAGAAAGAAACAGGCCAAGCGTGTCATATTAATGAGAATAAGGACAACAATACTTACAATCGTAGATGCGAATGCGACAGCTTTGTCAAGTCCCCTTCGTCTAACCCTTGCTCGAAAGATCCACAACCTGGATGATAGAAACTTCATTGATCACTCTCCTTTGGTTGACTGTGTGTTTACTATGAGATCATAGGTTTCATGCTAGCAATTCTTCCCCCTTCTCACCATCATAGATCTTGCTTAAATAGGTCAAGAGAAGCTTAACCTCTTGAGTTATCTTTAGAACAAGTTGAGGAATCCCCTCCTTGGATCAGGGATCTCCTGAGGGAACCAAGAATTCGAATGCAACTGCCTTCCAAACTTGAAAGATCCTCCCCTTATTCTCTTCAATGGGTCAACTACTACCTCAGATTAGACAACGCTCCCTCAAAAGGGGCATCAGGGCGCTATAGTGCTCCCTAGGAAGCTTGGGTGGAGTGCCAGCGCTCCAAGGATGGATAACGCTCCTTCAGAGGGGCACATAAGCGTTATAACACTCCCTAAGACCTTATAGGGGAGCGTCAGCACTCCTAAGGATGATGTAGGGGAGCGCTCACCTTCAAAACCTTTGTTTAAGAGATCCTTTCAGGTGATAAGAGTTCCTTGACTTCAGTTAATCATTCTCCTTCCTCCAAATCAAGTGTCTGAGTTATTCTAGATGTCTCCCTGGTGTCGTCATCATGGTAGTATGCTTTGTTTGATGTTTGTGACACTTGTTAATGACATGCGACACTTGCGACAGTTGAGAGGATCATGCGACACTTATGACACTTATCAAAGTGAGTAATATTGAGGTGTAACAACCCTGGATATCAAAAGACTATGGCAGTGGTCAAAAGCCATTAGTTTTGGATGAGTATGAAGAGAGAGATCACTGAATACATCGCCATATGTATGGAGTGCCAGAAACTTAAAGCTGAGCATAGGCACCCAGCAGGGTTGCTGCAACCTTTGCCCATTCCTGAATGGAAGTGGGAAGTGGTGACAATGGATTTTATTACAGGATTGCCCAGAACAAGCAAGCTGCATGATTCGATCATTGTGGTGGTGGAAAAGCTTACAAAATCTGCCCATTTTATTCCACTGAAAACTACTCACAAGGCAGTAGATGTTGCTAATATTTTCTTAAAAGAAGTGGCACGTTTGCACGGAATTCCTAAAACAATTGTGTCTGATAGGGACCCGAAATTCACTTCGAATTTCTGGAAAGGGTTGTTCAAAGGATTCAGAATGATTTGAACTTTAGTACAGTGTATCATCCTGAGTCTGATGGACAAACAGAGAGGGTGAACATAGTAATAGAAGACATGTTGAGAATGTATGTGATAGACAAACCATCAAGATGGGAAGAATACCTGCACTTGGTAGAATTCGCCTACAATAATGGGTATCATGCATCATTGAAGATGAGCCCATTTGAAGCACTTTATGGAAGAAAGTGAAACACTCTAGTGAGATGGGATAATCCAGCTGATAGAGCAGTAGTTGGGCTAGAGTTGCTCAAGGAGATGGAGGACCAAATGATAAAAATTAAGCAGAATTTGAAAGCTGCCCAGGACAGGTAGAAAATTTATGCTGATAAGAACAGAACCCACAGAGAATTCAAAGTGGGTGACCATGTTTTCCTGAAAGTGAAAACTGACAGGAGTTCCCTGAAGTTGGGAAGTTGCACCAAGTTGGCAGCTAGATTTTGTGGGCCATTTGAGATCCTGGAAAGGATTGGGCCAGTTGCATACATACTTGCATTACCTGCATCTATGACTATACATAATGTGTTTCAAGTTTCATTGCTTGAAAAATATATACCTGATGCTAATCATGTTATCGATTTGAATGTGATTTAGGTGGAACCAGAAGGTGTCCTGCAAGTGCATCCTGTGCACATATTGGACAGGAAAAAAAAACAACTCTAGAATCGAGCTATAGGTCTTGTAAAGGTCCAATGGAACTGGTACAGTCCTAAGGATGCGACATGGGAGCATGAAGATTTTATGTGGGCAGATTACCCACATATTTTTGAAAATTTTGAAAAGCGTGTGGATGCAGTGTAAAGTTGCTCTAAGGATAGTGCAGAAATAAGAGGAGGGGGATTGTAATGTCCCCAAGGCCGAGTCCTGTTGTAAATAATGTTTATGAAATGAATTGTAATTATGTTTTATAGGCTGGTGAGCCAAGTTTATATAAGCTGGTGGGCTTATGTGATTATTAGGCCAGAGAGCCCAAGTGTTGAAGGCCAAGAGCTTGATTTTGTACATGTATCTGTGCACATTACACCATTGCGTGCAGACTGTCCATGATAAATGAGTGATGGGGGACTAAGCTTCCACAGAGTGGGTAAGGGATTAGAGGCTAGAAGGTGGGAAGAGGGGATAAGTGTTGAGCCTAGGGGCTTAAGTCTTTGGGAATAATATTTTAATATTATTCCAAAGAGACCATGTGAAATATATGTTTTATCCTAAGTTCTTTTGGAATGACAAGTGACTTCCAAGTGGGGAGGAATGCATGCTAATGGACCACATGCAGTTTCATGGGTGACAAGTGTCAACCCAAGTGCATGTAGTTAAAACTACTGAATTGAGCCGTGATGGGGGTTCCTCCTCCAGTCGACCATCGATCGCCTGAATGGGAGTCTGGTCTGACCTCTGCAAAAGTACCCTCGTGCAATTCTAAAACCAGAGGAGGCCTGTGTCTGTGTTTGTTTCTAGGAAATCCGATACACCTCCCCCTCTGTTATGAACTGTTGATTCTGAGTCGACCATGCATGGATTGTTTTTCACACGTCCCTGAGAAACCATAACCGTGAGTCTATCCCGAGTTGCTGGATTGAAAAAACTGAAGTATCTCATTCTTGCTGAGCCTAGTTATGTTGGTGTGCCTCTCTGTTGCTACCCTGGGGTGTTCGAGTCTGGGTTGCAGTGGATTGTGGTGGCCGAGCAGTGCTTGACTGTGTGTGGCTTATTGGCCAGTATATACAAGACTCGCTGCAGGTGAGAGAGGTGGTTGAGGTTGAAAGGATAGGTTGCCTGGCTTGTGAGCGACTCTCTCCAGGTGAGAGAGTGCGCGGAGGAAGGATAGAGCTTCTAGAAGGAGCCCTGTTGCTTCCACAAAGCTCGGAGATTTTTGGTTCGGTCTGTTGCTGACGCCCAAGGGAAGGGAGGTTAGTAGTCAAAGGAATGTCTAGGTGACAGAGATGGTGTATACTCCTGGGGTGGAACAGGCATGTGGGGAAAGAGAGTCTGTGGGCAGTGAGCATAAGTGGTTCCTGGGAGAGAATCCTTCCTTGTGACTGTGTGTTTTCCCTGTAACCTCATTCTAGCCTAAGATTCCTTACCTGGGGTGGAGCTTAGTCCCAGCTCGGGGGTGACCCACTGTTGAGCTTGATGAGAAGCATGGTCTAAGGCTGGGAGGTTCGTGGAAGGCCTGCACGGGGTTGGTGGAATTACCACAGTATCAAAGATAAGTATCAACTTATGCTTTAATTATGTTTTGCATACCTGTGTTGCCTATATTTATAATGTATTCCGCTGTAATCATGAATTACTGTTAATTCCATTAAATCTGCATGTTAGCAGTAATCTAGTGCTTACTCTGAGTTAAATGTGTTTCATTTGTTTAAAATTCATGTTATATATAAATAAGTATGAGATTGTTGTTCTGCACAGTAGCGTTTGCTCGGCTAGTAGGATGATGGTCGGGGAATGTTACAATATGGTATTAGAGCATTGCACAATGGTATTAGAGTGTTACACCTGTGAAACGTCTCTTTATATTACTGGAAGATCTCTTGATAAAATTACAGTGCTTACAGCTTGCTAGGGCATTAAAATCAACCCTCACTACTTCGAAGTTTGAAGTATTTATCACAAAAATTACAAATGACCTTGTCATTAACTGATCAGGACGTGGCAGATTCTAAATATAACTAACTAGATAACAAGATGCAAAAATGTAGGAACTCATGATGATCTGTTGTATCCGTCATGTTGATTCTAGGGAAGGTTGTTGGTGAGTCATTCATGTGACATTGACTTCTCTGCATGCTGAGTTGGACTGTATACCTCATCCCTCATTCGATCAAAGTGCACAGCTCCTCCCATCCTTGTTGACTGAGAACGGTGACTTTGAGCATTCTTTTGTAGATTTCATCCATTTCTGTATATTTAGCAAAAGTAGGCTTGGTGATTTTTGAGCTCTAGTTTTTTCATACTTTACACCATACAAATACACTCATCATTACACCTTCTCCCCGCATTTCGGAAATAATATATCGCTAATTACACCATAAACCTCCATTATCTCTTGTTATTCATCCTATGTGGTTAATACACAATTTTCCATATTTTTAGTGATTAAAAGGATAATTATACAATAGTGTTAAGAACCAAATACTGAATACAAAAACACCACAACAGATATACAAGAACAATATGCAAAATCTTCTCTATTACTATCAAACCCTTAAGGTAGGGCAACACCATACAATGGATCATATTATGGAAGAGATCCTCTCCTGTTCACTTGCCTCTACGAGGGGGCTTCCTCCTATTGAGCTATCGCTCCAAATACAATATTTCTCTTCATATCTCATTACATTTATTGAACCCCTTTATATAGTGATACCATTACCTAAGAACATTCTATAGGAGGAATCTTCTAGAAGTAGAACCTTCTAAGAAGTCCTCTTACATTTATTAAATCTAACTACCCATGTATTATATCAATTACCATAGCGGGTATTATTTAATAATATAGTGGACCTAGTCCACCTTACATTGAATGGCCTCCACTATTATCACTATGGGCCCTCTGGGCGCCACCACTACCTCTCTAGTTACCTTACATTTTCCCACAATGTCTGCCAAGGAAAGTGCTTTGATACCAATTGTTAAGAACCAAAGACTGAATACAATGTCCACGATGTCCACTTGTTAAGAACCTGAATAGATCTACAAATATAATCACCACAAATACTAAATACATAATAGATCCACAAAGCAAGATAGAAGAAACCAGACTTTATTATTACCAAACCCTTGAGGTAGGGAAACACCATACAATGGATCCTATTATGGAAGGGATCCTCTCCTGTTCACTACCCTCTTCGAGGGGGCTTCCTCATAATGAGCTTCAAATCCAAATACAATAATTCTCTTCATGTCCCATTACATTGCTTGAACCCCTTTATATAGTTCTACCATCACCTAAGAACATTCTAGAGGAGGAATCTTCTAGAAGTAGAACCTTCTAAGAAGTCCTCTTACATTTATTATATCTA
>ML797621.1:97332-111980 GCA_009831015.1 Picea engelmannii | reverse complement strand
CCCCCCCCCCCCATCGTTAAAGGTATAATGGTTGGGGGGGTTTGAAATCGCATCTTAGTCATAGATCTAGACACCAATAACTTAGCCGTAGACCTTTGTGCAATCTTTAGTCCCCAGGCGTGATTTAATATGTGCAACGAAAATTAGGCTTAGTGTTTTTGTGGGTTTTATGCACTGCTTCACCTTCTTTGGTCACTATGGAGTTAGGAAACATAACCCAAACATCAAAATCCTAGATTTTATTGAAGATCAAGAATATTTATTGAAGGAAAGACTGGCTAACCTATGTCCTATCATGCCTAACTACTCATTTAGCCTAGATTAGACTGTTGGGCTAAGGAATTACTCTACCCTGAGGCTATTTGATCAAGATTGAACAGTTTGATCAAATTTATTCACTAACTAACCTAACTACCTGGTTAAGATTAAACAGTTCAACCAGGCTTATTCACTAGACCTATCAACATAAATTCAAAAAGACTTAACCATGATTAAATTGTATGGATTTAAGTCATTGCTATTTCATGGGGCTTTTATCCATTTTCTTTTATGCCCTCTTTATTCTTTTTCTCATTTTTCTTTTCTTTCTTTTCTTTTTCCTTTTTTCTTTCTTTTCTTTTTTCTTTTTCTTTCTTTTCTTTTGAAACTAATTTGCATGAATGAAATATTATTTGCAAGATAACATACATCAATAGTGAAAATTTTCTAGTCACCAGATGATCCTATAAATTATAGGGTTATAATAGCGGCTCCACCTGGGGATGGTACTCTCCTTGTGAAGTGCCAAGAACTTGCTTTCTGATGTCTGCAAAGGTTTTCCTCCATTTTCTTTATAGCTTCTATCTATTTTTTGTTTTTATTTTGGAAACTTGGTGGCATTGATCAGTGGCTTAGGGCCTTTGTTGCAGGCTTCAACCATCTGATCAGTGTCACCCACACAAAACCTGAATGAAAGGGGAAATGGTGTGTACAATGAAAAATGGATTCATGAGATCTCTATTGGGGAGGCAAGTAATGCTTCAACATTCTACCATTAACCGGTCCACCTGGCAAGTCTGTTCCATCATTGTTTTTGAGCAAAAATGCATTATTTCCTTTGAATGCCTAAATGGTGTAAGGTCCTTTCCATAAGCTATCAAATTTTCCGTGCTTACCCTTATCCTCATTTCTAGAATCCCATTTGAGAACCAAGTCGCCTAACTCAAAATCATCTTCTTTAGTCCTTCTGTCGAAAATCTTCTTGATGTTCTCTTGGATGACCTGAGTCTTGTTGTGTACCTCTTCTTTGGACTGCATTAAATTAATCATTTGATTTATTCTCCGTTGAACATCATTTGTTTCTACTTGCACTTCCTGCAATAGTTTCATGACAGGGACTCCTAATGAAAGGGGAAATACTTCTTTAGTGCCATATACCAATTGGTATGGAGACATACCAATTGCTCTTTTGGTGCTTATTCTGTTGGCCCAAAGTGTGAAAACCAACTTATTATGCCATGATTTCTTATTTTCGTGTAGTGTTTTTCTGAGAATATTCACCAGAATCTTGTTTGAAGACTCTGCTAGCCCATTTCCTTACGGATAATAAGTTGTCGAGTGTCCCAGAGTAATGCGATATTGACTAAAAAAATCTATGAGCCTTTTGGATCTGAAAGTCGCTGCATTGTCAGCTATAATTTTTCTGGAGCATCCAAAACTAGACAAGATGTTAGTTTCTAAAAACTTGATGATAATAGAGTCAATAGCTTTCCTACATGGCACAACCTCGATCCACTTGGTGAAGTAGTATGTGGCCATGAGGATCCACTTGTGTTGGCTCGAGGAGGACAGATGTATTTCACCAATGAATTCTAAACCCCATTGTTGGAAAGGGGCTTCAACTGAGATAGGTTTCATAGGGAGTGGCAAAAGCTTCCTTTTACCTTCAAAAATCTGGCACTTGTGGCAAGAAGTAACCTTCTAGTGGACGTCAGCAAACAAAGTAGGCCAGTAAAAACCATCTCTCAAAATCTTGTTAGCTGTGGTCTTCCAGCTCAAGTGCCCACCACAGTCTCCTGCATGAAAGTCTTGAAGAACTTTGTCAGCTTTGTCCTTTAATAGGAAATTAAGAAAGATACCACTAGGGTCTTTCCAATAAAGATTACCTTCTAGAATACAAAATTTCAATGCTTTCAATTTAATAAATCTTTCTTTGGTCTTAGTCAAACCAGGAGGAGCTTGTAAATTTTGGAGTACAAAAATGAGGTCTGCGTACCAAGGGGAGTTTAGGAATACCTCTTTTACGTTTGGATTCGCCTGCTCTTTCGGTCCATCAACTATAGCCAAAACATTAATATCTAGAGCATGAAAATTAGACTCAGCCATTAGTTTGGCCAAACCCCGTCCTTTGATCAATTTAGTAGGCTTTATTTCAATGTCGTGTTCCAGAATAACCGCAATCCATTTTCCTCTTCCACCATCTGGATTATCCTGGGTTAGGATACCTTTAACCACTACGTTTGGAACGTATGCAATCATGTAAGAATGAAGAATATAGACTCTGAAGTTCTCTATGTCTTCTCCATTATGTTAAATCAATATCTCTCAAAGATTTTTTGAAAAATGTTATGGGTTGTTCATACCCTTCACTATTTTTCTGCAACAATACAGTTGCTATGGTGTGTTTAGATGCAAAAGAGAAAAGATAAAAGTCTTTGGTGTAATCTGGGCTGATCATAACTAGGGCTTGGGTGAGTGCACGTTTCACGTGCTCAACTGACTATTTGGATTCAGTGTTCCATTTGTTTTTTGTGTCTTTTTTCAACATATTAGTGATGTTCCTAAGAAGTTTGGCCAGGTTTGGTATGAACCTTCTAAGGAAATTTATTTTTCCAATGAATGATTGTATTTCTTTGATGTTCCTAGTGTGTTCCACCTTCTGGATGGCTTCTATCCTATTGGGATCTATTTTAATTTCATCTTTCGAGATTATGTGTCCCAACAGTTTGTCTTCCTCTAACCCGAAAAGTATTTTCTTAGGATTCAATGAAATCCCAAATTTCCTGCACTTCTCAAACAGACGTCTGAGATGTAGCAAGTGTTCCTCATCATATTTGGATTAGATAGTCACATCATCCAGATAAATGACTATAAATCTCCCAGTTTCGTCCACAAAAGTAATATACATTTCTCTTTGGAAAGTGGCACCGGTGTTCATCAAACCAAAAGGCATCTTCAGATACATGAAGGTTCCCCAAGGTGTAGTGAATGATGTTTTCTCTTGATCTTCTGGGTGGACAAGGACTTGGTTGTAGCCCGAGAAACCATCTAGTAAGGCGATCCTACTGGCCCCAACCACCTTTTGTAAAATGTGGTCCCTTTTGGGAAGAGGATAATTATCTTTAAGAGAGACTTTGTTCAGATTTCTAAAATCTATGCAAAGTCTGATCTTGCCAGTTTTCTTCCTGGTAGGAACTAGGTTAGAACCCATTTGGAAAATCTCAAGGGGACTATGATTTTTGCATCATGCATCTTTTTGATTTCTTTCTCTATCAGGGGAAGTAACTTGGGATTTATTCTCCTAAGTTTAAGCCTGAAAGGTTTGTGTTCTTCTTTTATGGGAATCTAATGTTGTATGATACTTGTGTTGTAGGATTTTAAGTCCATAACCCCAGGAAAAAACATCCACATATTCCTTAAACATTTTAATGTATTTGTGTTTTTGCTCAGGGGGTAGAGATTTAGAAAGTTTTATTATCTTGGATTTTTCTTTTGTTCCTATGTTTCATTTTTCGACCTTTTTACCACTAGCTTCAATTTTCAGTTTTTTGGCTACATCGTTAAAATTGAACAAGTCTTCTAGCGAAACTAGACCTCTAGGTAACACATTAATTTTCAATTGTAGAATACCAGAATCTATCTCATTTTCATTCAATTCATCTGCATCTACTTTAATTTCGATGAACTCTTTAGAATCTAAATTATTTACACTACCACTTTCAGAAACATATTTATTTACAATCTCGTCATCATTTTCTAAATCTATGTTTGTACATTCGAAATCATTCTTACACTATAGGAAGTCTTCAATTTGATCGTTATTTCCAAATACCTGCCAGTATCTAATGTTGTCAGGAACAATTGGTCTACACTTCACCTCCACTGTGTACTTATGAGTGGGACGAAAAGGAATTTTACAGGTAGCTGCCGATGTAGCCAGCCCGTCTGCCAGTATGTTTTGTGCTCTAGGCATTACCTGCAAGTCGATTTTAGTAAAGCATTGAAGAGCATCCAAAATAGCATTCCTATAAGCCCTAAGTCTGGGGTGTTTAGCTGCATACTCACCTTTGATTTGCTTGATAATCAGTTCAGAATCACCCCTTACCATGATCTATTTGGCACCAACTTTCTTTAGTAGTTTCAGGCCGAGCATCAGAGCCTTGTACTCAACTACATTGTTAGTGCATTGGAAATTCAGTTTGTAAGAATGACTGTCAGAATACCTTGATTTGTGATTATGAAACCAAACTCCAGCTCCATCTCCTTCTTTACTCATAGCACCATCGAAATCCATGCTCCAAAATCCAAAAATTTGTTGGTAGTTCCTCCCTCTCTAGTGTTTCCACCTTTCTTGCCTCAATGATTGCTTTACTTTCTTTCGAATCATGTGTATCATCTTCCAGCTGACCAATTTGTTCTTCCACATCACCATGATTGTATAGAATGAAAGAGTCTATATCATAGTGTGCAGAGTATAATGGATAGTTATGTGGCTTTTCCTGATTACTGACCATATACTTCAACAAAGTTTCTCTATACAGTCTCCTCTATTGTCTAAATACTGGGATGGTGGCGTAGGACATATCTAGCTGCAGGGTTCCTTTCATCTTAGCTCCCCATGATATTGGCAGTAACATATCATATTTTGTGGAATATATGCAACTACTATATCCATTACCATACTCTTTGATGGGATTTGAGCTAATGTGATGCATAAGTCTTTGATCAGGCCTATACATTTAACCTTGATGGAGTCGAAAGAATGAAAATATTTGTAGGGTCTGGTGACCCTGAGTCCCAAATTTTCCATCACGGATTTTGGCATTAGGCTGTGAGAGGCACCTAAATCCAGCATAGAGTTGTGTAATATCAGATCGTGGATGTTTAGGCTGATGTAAAAAGCGGCCACGACACCATTATCGGTTTGACCATCAACTTCAGGACCAAACAAGAGCTCTGGTCGGTCATCAACAACATTTATTGTGTCCGAGTGATTTATAGATCCAAAATTCAAATATTTAGTACCTATCTCAGGTTCGATGCTTAAAGATTTAATCACCTGAGACATGTAAGCGTTCTTGTTCATCATCTCAGAGAGGGGAATGGGAATCTTCAATTTATCTAGTTCCCCTTCAAGGCTGAAAGTAGTGGAATATTTTCTTAGGATATGTACCTCTAGTTTATATATCAGAGCTCTGTGACCAAGTGCCCTTGGTTGACTGGTTGATGAAACTTCAGTCTGATTTTCTCTTTGTAGTATTTCTGGAGTTTTTTATGTATGAGGTTCAACATTGTTTCTCTCAGGGACTTTCTTGGGAGGTTTTTCTGAGGCTTTCTTGGTTTCAACAACCTTCTTTGGAGAGTTCTCGTTTTCCTTTTTTCTCCTCAGGTTATATTGCCTGTGAAACTCCATTATAGCATTCTCAAAATCATGTTGTTCTATTTCCTCAGCTTCCTCATTGACCTCTGTTTGTGAAAGGAGAAACATCTCGTGTTCTTCATGGGTGAGGAAAATGGATTCATGATCGTGATCGTGATCACCCATGAGGTTTATATGGGTGTCATAAAACTCCTCGATTACCTCCTCCCCATCATCGATGTAATTCTCCTGGAGGGGTGGTCTGATCTACTGATCAGGCCCCCTCTACTCTCTTTGATCTCTAGGATCTCTTTGCCTGATCTAGGGTGGATTTCTTTTGAAGTTTGGGTTTCGAATTTGAGGAGCGGCTTGGTTCTCCCTAGGGGGGTTTATGTCAGTTACAGTGAGTCTCTCCATCATTTTATCCATAGTTCTGGCTAGAGAATTTAGTTTGGCGTCTGATGAGGAAGTAGAAGTTTCTTCTTTGATAGTGACCCTCTTTTCTGTTTTCTTCCTGGCCCTTCTGGCCAAAATATTTTCTTCTACATTGAAGACACTTTTTTGCATATCTTCCAGAGTTGCAACATTTCTCTCCCTTAGCTGATAATACATGTCTGCATTAAATCCATCAGGGAATTTCATTAATGAAAAACCTTGTGGTGGTTTGATATCAACTGGAATTGCATTGTACAGATTTTGAAATGAGTGCAATAATCTTGCACTATCTCTCCTTGGTTTCGTCTGATGTTCTCATATTCTGACAAGATATGGAGAGGATTTTTATTCACCTCACACCTGCCAAGGAAAGATCAATGAAAAAAAACAATGTCAGTTATGGTAGCAGCATGTAAGGCCTTCAATCACTTTTTTACATCTCCAGTCAAACTCTGTGCAAATAGTCTCATCTGCACATCAGCTTCATCCACTTCCTTCAAATCAAAATAATTGTTCATTTTGTCAACATGTTGTTGTGCATTTAGAGGACCAGTACTATCAAACTGAGGGAGTTTGGTTTGATAATATTGAGGCATGTCATGTAAATGGGCAACCAACACCAATGGAGCATATCTTGCTGCCATGATTGGTGGAGGAGGCTGAACCACAACCTATGTGATAGGAGAGGTAGTGACTGAAGTTGTAGAAGATGAAGGGTTGGGAGGAATGGAGTGACCTGGTTAAGGTTTAACAAAAAATACAGAAACTGTACACCTCATCCCTCATTCGATCAAAGTGCACAACTCCTCCCATCTTTGTTGACTGGGAATGATGACTTTGAGCAGTCTTCGGCAGATTTCATCCATTTCTATATATTTAGAAAAAGTAGGCTTGGTGATGAAAATATATTTGATCTCATGCTGAATACTGAGGTCCAGCTGCAAAGTCTCTAGGAACTCCTTGCCTGTGATGCTACCTTGTATACTGGAAAACTTGGAACTGTCCTTGGCCACCGTGGCGATATTTTGCTTGTAGTCAAGGAGGGTCATCAACTTGTCATTTAGGACTAGTAAACCAGGAAGTCCTTTCTTCTGCAAAACCTCGATCTTGCTGAAGAACCTTTGAACTTCGACCTCTATGTTCTGGGCTTTCTCCTCTAGCTGTAACATCAATCCTCTTTTGGTCAAAACTCTTTTGACTTAGAGGATCGTTTCCATTTTGTCTTCAACTTTCAGGTCTTCTAGCTCTTCCTTAGTCTTTGAATTCAGAAACTTAATGATTTCATTAGCTTCTATGGGCATTTCACCCAAGTCTACTCTTATTTTGTCGATGGACTGCCTACTTCTCAACACCAGTTCATGTTGCTCAAACATGATTTGCACCATGGGCCATATTTCGTTAATAGATTTGGAGATATTTGTCCAAATATTCTCCTTAGCCTCTACTAATGTTTTTCCACCCACGGTTTGTTTCTAAAGCTGTTGTATTTCCTGCTTAAGATTTTCTAATACTTTCCTCTCAATATTGTAGCTTGTTTGGTAGGAAGACATAAGCTCCTAGAAGTTTTCAACCTCATTTTTCAGTCTGTTGATCTTTGTTCCTTGTAGAGTCATTTCTTCCATTGATTTTTCTAATTCTACAGTTTTTTCCAGACCTGTCAGGGGGGTTGCTGATGGGATTTCATCTCTAGTGGTTGTTGATAGAGTTGTTGTGTTGACTCTTGTGAGAGAAACAACACTTAGTGGAATGACTTGCATGGGTGTGGACTGTTCTTTCTCCTTCAACAACCTTTCCAATTCTGCTTCCATTTACTTTATCTGGGCATTATGTTGCATAATTAGTCTTATCAATTCTTCTTTTTCATCTTCTGGCTCAGTGATATCTTTGGCTTGTGCATCCTCTATGGGTGGAAATTTCAATTTCTTCCTTAGAGATGCAATATCGGCATTATTTTTCTTGAGCAGTTCCTCCGCTTCTTTCACATTCGAGGGATCATATCCAATCTTGAGCACCAATTCTTCTAAGGATTTGATCTTGTTATCCTTTGAAAAATACGATATCTTCTCCAACTTCAAATGAGTCTGAACATTGTTCAGAGAGACCTGTAGTTTTGCAGCTGAGGTAGAAACATTTGCCAAAGTTGAGAAAACCATTTCTCCTGTCTGTCTGTGTAAATCCATCTGATCAGTTGGATGTACATCTCTGGTGTTAAATTCAAGTGTTGCCTTATTATAGTCTGAGATTTCCTTAGGATGGGGTACCTGTGCCTGTAAAAATTCCATGTGCATTCTTCCTTTCTCTGTATCAAAAGCTGATAGCAATCTGTGCTGCGTTGTAGACGTGTGCTTCCAAAATTGAGCATACATGTTGTTGGTCAGCATCTAATTCTTCTTTTTGATCATATCGTGTTTCTAAAAAACGCTCAGCTTTACAGATCCATGTGGAGGTTGGGTGGTCTCAGTTGTATCAGTCTGCTTTTTTGAAGAAGAGGTAGATATCATCTGATGGTCGCTTGAAGGAAGTGATGTACTTTCTCCCTCGGCCCATTTGGCAGACTGGGTCTCTTCCTCCCCAGATCTGTGAGTGTTGTGAGTTTTTTTAGGCCTCTTACTATATACCTGAAAATTCTCTGCTGATACTTCAGTGATTGAAGGAGAAACATCCTTCCTTGATCTTTTTTCCTGTGGTGCCTATGGCATCGTTGTCTGTGAGATAGTAACTGAAGAAGATTTATGTTGTTCAGTGTCTTCTAGGGTATTTGCTTCCCATTCTATCTGGTTCACATAATTCTCAATTTTTGGTTTGAATATGTGAGCATAAAGTGAGCTTTTATTCTTAGATCTCATCTCTGCAATGATCCCACATGGATCATAGTGCCAAGTAAAAATGGTACTAAATTTCATCTTCTTTAATAGTTTGTCCGCATCTTCTCCGGTAGCTCGACTGTTACTGATAAAAGGTCCTATTTTCCCCTTGATCCTCATCTGTTTTTTATTTTTCAGAGATGCAAAATGAATATCATCTGAATTTATCATTTGGCAGATATATTCGAGTGCAAATATCCAAACAGGCAAGTACTTGGGCAACTTCTATGGAGCTAACTCGCACCCATACACTCTAATCTCTGTGTGATTTTTATACAAGAACCAATATCCAGTCTTAGTGAGATATGAAAGGTGTAAAACTCTTTGGATCTCCCTGTTTATCCTTGGCTATGGTTTATCACTAAGCAGACTGACCACTGGGTGATAGAATAACTCAATAAACTATTTAAAATTAAACTCTGTGGAGTTCCTTCTGAGCAGTGAAGTTATTAAGAACCAAATATCAATATAGCATAGAAAAAACTCAAAATAAGTACTCAACACCTTGAAAAGGAGATAATTTCATATAATAAGCCTCTTCGAGGGGGAAACCTCCTTTTACCCCACATAAATGTTCAAGTACAAGATGACTCCAAATGAAAATGTCTCCTTGGTATATATAGGAGACTAGGAGGTATAATTACAACTAATGGAATAAAGCCGGCATAAATAAAATAACATTACTAATGTAATATGACCCAATTAAGGGGTAATGAGACAATATTAGGGCTTAACATGCCCCTCCCCTTGAGACAAGTGTTGTCCGGACCGCTTGAGTAACTCTGGATGCTTCTGTATAAAAGACTCATCTTCCCAAGTGGAATCTTCTGCCGGAAGTTTTCTCCATTTAATGAGATACTCTGAAATGGATCTATTCCTCAGCTGGTGAATTCTTGTGTCAGTGATGGCTTCAGGCTCCAATATGATTTTTCCTTCCTCATCAAGTTTTGGTAATATATTTTGAACTGGTGTTAGCACTTGGTAAATTTCCTAGAGGTTGAAAAGAAGAAATTCACAAAGGTAACCTTAACCAACCGCTTTTAAAGCTAGGATCTAGCCCTTCTAGCTTCCGAGAGGGATCTCTCTATATGATTTATCTTTGTTTTGATTTCAGATATTAGGCTAGTTAATAGAACTGTTGGTTTTGTTGTATAAGGGTTTTTGAAGTGGGTTGAGATAGTCTACACATCCATTGGGCTATGGGGTCTGCGCTTAGTTAAATAAAAGATACAACCAAAAATGCCAAAGAAGCTCTTCACAAGGCGAGATAATACACTTACTGGATCTTTTAATATTTAAAATGAGGGACAGAAGAAAAGGCAAGAAGAATAACTTCAACTAACAAGCAGTTAAGAATTCCTTAATTGAAGATATTAGAAGATAAACATTGAAATCTTTAGAATCAGAAATAGGGTATACGAAGATAAATCCTACAACATTACGCTATTCGTAAAGATTAGTTTCAGTAAACAGAATGAATACAAAGAGAGAAAACAAATAACTTAGAAAATCACTTCACCAGTAAACATACGCAAGAATCCTGTGAATTTCCTCCTCTTTATTAATGGACGATCTAAAAAATGATACAGTTTGATAGCAATCGGGTGTGTGAATCAACAACCCTCAATACATCATAAAATGAAGTATTTGTAATACAAAATACATACGCTCCTGTCATAATTTATCAAGACGTGCTCATACTATTTTTAGACTAACTAACTTAACTAATCAAAACTGTTTTGATGACTCATTAAAACCGTATGCTGAATTTCTAGGGTAGGCCGTTGGCGAGGTGCCATCGCAACCTCTTCTGACAGGACAGGTGACTGGATGCGACAACTCATCTTCTTAGTCTAGTAGATCGCACAGTTCTTCCCATCTGATGTGACCTGGCACTGTGACTTTAATCAACCTCCGGTACACTTTGTCCATGTCTGTGTACTTAGCAAATGTAGGCTTGATGACGAAGATGTGCTTAATCTCATGATGGATACTAATATCCAACTGCAAGGCATCCATGAATTCTCTTCCTGTGATACTTGCCTGTATACCTGCAAACTTAGAATTGTCCCGGGACACTTCAGTCAACTTTTTCTTATAATCAGGGAGGGTCATTAACTTGTCATTAATGACTTTCATACTAGGCAGGCCCTTTCTTTGCAGAGCATCTATTTTACTGAAAAACCTCTGCACTCCTTGGTCCATGACTTGGATCTTCTCTTCTAGCTGCAGCATGAGACCTCTTTTGGTTAGAACTCTTTTCACCTCCAATATGGTCTCGGTCCTGATTTCAATTTTTAATTCCTCGAGTTCCTCCCGGGTCTTGGAATTCAGGAACCTTATGATTTCGTTGGCTTGAGCTGGCATGTCTCCCAGCTCAGTTCTGATTTTCTCCACAGCCTGTTTGCTCCTCTCGAGCAACTCGTTTTGTTCAAACATAATTTGAACCATTGGCCAGATTTCGTTTAGAGACTTGGAAATATCATTCCAAACGATCTCTTTCACCTTTGCCAAAGTTTTCCCTGCTATTGTCTGTTTCTGGAGCTGCTGTAACTCCTTCTTGATTTTCTCATTCACCTGTTTCTCTTTGGATAGACTCGTCTGGAAAGAAGTCTTTAGTTCTTGTAGATTCTCCACTTCTTTCTTGAGCCTGCTTATTTTAGACTCTTGCAGGTTCATTCTCTCCATAGACTTGGCCAAGTCTGTGGCTCCCTCTGGTAGTTGCACTGATGCAGCAGATGGAATGGCTGTCACTGTCGTTGTGCTCAATCCAGCAATTGGGATAGCACTCAATGGGATGCCTTCCATTTCCTTTGCTTTCTCTTTCTCTTTCAGCAGTCTCTCCATCTCTGCTTCCATCTCCTTTAATTGAGCGTTCTGCTCCATGAGTAATTTCAGCATCTCGTCTTTTTCACTTTCCTTTTCAGCTATCTCCTTTGCCTGTGGGTCTTCCATTGGAGGGAGCTTTAGTTGTTTTCTTAAAGACACGATGTCAGTGTTTTTCTTTTTAATCATTTCTTCAGCTTCTTTGACATTCGCAGGGTCATAACCAATCTTAAGGACCAGCTGCTCCAGTGATTTGATTTTGTTGTCCTTCTCGAAAGACAAAATTTTCTCTATCTTCAGTTGGGTCTGGGCATTGCTCAAAGCTATCCGAAACTTGGATGCAGAAGTTGAAGCGTGGGCCAAGGTGTGGAAAATCATCTCCCCTGTTTGCTTGTGCAGATCCATCTGATTTGCCGGATGCACATCCTTTGTCTGAAACTCAAACGTGGCCCTCTTGTAATCAGACATCACCTTGGGATCCGCCACCTGTGCTTGTAGGAATGGCATATGCATCCTACCCTTTTCTGTATCAAACGCTGATAGGAGTCTATGCTGGGCTGTGGATGACTGCTTCTGGAACTGTGAATAGGTGCTACTTGTGAGCGTCTGATTCTTCTTTCTGATCAAATCATATTTTTCAAAAATGCCCATCTTGGGCCCAGTCTTGCTTGGTGGGGTATCCAAGGGAGAATCAATGGATTTTAATGCCTTTGTCACTTCCTTAAGCTGACTGGAGCCGAAGGGTAGAGTGAATTGCTTGGCCCCAGTGGTGGTCACTGTGGTAGTCACTGTGGTAGCTTCTACTATTGTGCCGAGAGTTGAGACCGTCTTCGACTTCTTGGAGTGAATGTGGAATTCCTCTGAAGACACCTCAGTTACAAGAGGAGACGATTCCTGTTGGGGCCTCTTCTCCTTGAGGACCTGAGGTGTGGTAGCAGGAAGCGCGCTTGTTGAGGGCGCCTGTTGTTCCAAGTCTAACAAAGTATCAGGCAGCCATACTACCTGATTCGCAAATTTTTCGATGTCTGGCTTGGGCTCGTGAGTATACGGGGTATTTTTGTTTTTTACCCTCATGTCTGAAATGATCCCATGCAGATCATAGCGCCAGATGAAACTTGTAGAGAAATTCATCCCTTTCAAAATTCGATCTGCTTCTTCCCCTGCGCCTCGGCTGTTGCAGATGAAAGGACCAATTTGACCTTTGATTCTCAGCTGCTGCTTTTTCTTAAGGGAAACAAAGTGAATATCGTCAGAATTCATAATCTGCCTTATATATTCTAGTGTGAAGACCCTTACCGGTACATATCGAGGCAGTTTATAAGGCGCCAGTTCGCATCCAAAGATTCTGATTTCTGTGTGATTCTGGCATAAATAAAAGTCCCCTATCTGAGCGTTGTCCGAGAGGTGCAGGATCCTCTAGACCTCATCATTTATTCGTGGCTCAGGCATGCCATGCAACATACTTACCACAGGGTGGTAAAACTGGTCAATGAACACCGTGAAGTCGTAATCGATCGAATTGTGTTTCAGGAGAGAAGTCCATGCCGTGACTGGCTGGGGCTTCCCATCGGCGTCCATCTTCTGCATGGAGAAGTTGAACCTGTCGGCTTGGAAATACAGGAACATATAAGCCAGAATGGAGGAATACCTAAACATGCCTTCGGTGGCGAAATTGATGAACTGCTCATGGATATTATTGGCTAGGAAAGTGCTGTAGTCGAATTGCATGGTCGAGTGTTCATCATTTGAGAAGATAGATAGAAAGCCCAGGATGGGATCGTCCACCCACTGATCAGAATAGTACCCAAGCAGGGCACACATAGATGAAATAATCTGATTCCCTTTGGTGGAAAACATAGATGAGGGGTACGGGGGATTGGTGGACGGGAGTGGAGCTAAAGTGGGAAGAAAAAGCTCGAAAATCTGAGCTCTTTGTGGGAAAGTCATTTTCTGGTAAAGCTCGGTGAGGATTTCTAAGTTAAAGGATGACGCAGATTCTGCTCAGGTGATTTGTAGCATCTGGTCGATATCTTCAGGGGTGATGAAGAAAAGAGCATCTCCGGATGAAGAAAGGATGTCTTTCTGGTCAGGGACGTAATGGACCTGGCAATGGAGGGCAAACTCGGGAAAATTATGGATTTGAGGGAAGAGATACAGAGGTAAATTGGACTCCCAGAGTCCAATTTCATCGCTCTGGTCCAGGAAAACCTCTCGGAGCCATGACTGGAGATCAGAGAAGTCAAAACTGCATATGGTATCTTCTATTAAGTGGTCTTTATCGACCAGGGGGATTTTATCCAGGTCAACCGGAGGAGGAACGAATGGATTCTCTTCCTCTTCTTCTTGCTTCGTCTTAGATACCATTTCGGCAACTGTACCTGCAATAAACACTGTTAGTGGGGTCTACTGGTAGTGGAGGAAAACGACAGGGAAGCAATGAAAAGAAGATAGATACGTTCTCTGGTGTGATGGATGGTCCTGGCACGAGGGATGAATAACTAGTGAAAAGGGGCACAACGGTACTTTTATTCAAAGCTGGGTCGGTCGGATGCGGGAAAATGGTCAGCATGACAACGAGCATATTATCCCATTATTAATGGGCAACGGGCCACTTGGGGTGAAATGGCAGGTGACGGTGACCAAATTATACGGACGACTGACGTGGAGGTGTGCGATTGGGGGTAAAAGTCGCCAAAGGGGGTTGTTCATGAGTGAAGGGGTTATGGCGCTGACAACGTGGACTGACAGTTGTTACGGGATGGGACTTCGACCTGGGAGCAAGTGGGACAAGTGGACTTAGTGGAGGGTGACGTCCAGGGGTGATGGGGTGTCAGACAGCATGTGGAGGATGGGACCTTCGGATCAATAGGAAAGTGCCAACTGTGAAATGGGCCCGCCGCCAAGAA
>ML797621.1:81353-97262 GCA_009831015.1 Picea engelmannii | reverse complement strand
TCAATTCTGGACCCCCCCCCCTCCATTAAAGGCAGAACGGAGGGGGGGGTCCGCAATTCAATTTGGATCGTCGATTAGAGCGCTCCACTTTGATCCGTTCAGATCTACGCCCGCTTTATAACCAATTCCGGACCCCCCCCCTCCGTTAAAGGTAGAATGGAGGGGGGTCTAGAATTCAATTTGAGCCGTTGATTTGCGCGCTCTATTCTGGACCGTCCAGATATGCGCCAAGATTATCGCCGATTCCGGACCCCCCCCCCTTGGTTAAAAGCAGAACACTAAGGGGGGGTCCGGAATGATATATTAATCGTTGATCCAAGTGCTGTGATCTGAACCATTGAAAGGTGAACGAAGCATAGGTCGGGGGCAGCAAATGTCATATGTAGGCAAACTTAGGATTTGCGCTCTCTTATGGGTTTTATCCAATTTTGTCGTAGACACCACCAAGGGGACATCATTTCAACTACACTTAGGCATTGGAGTCATGGAGTAACAAATTTATCAATCTGGTTTTATTTGGGCAAGGCAGGCCAAGCAGTTAATCTACATTCTAACCTACTTCACAAGATGAATAACCCAGATTAAACTGTTGGGATAAGGTATTATTTTTCCTAAGGGCTATCTGATCAGGATTAGATGATCTGATCAGATGTATTCACTAGTTCTATCCTAGGGGCTATCTGATCAGGATTAGATGGTCTGATCAGATGTATTCACTAGTTCTATCCTAGGGGCTATCTGATCAGGATTAGATGGTCTGATCAGATGTATTCACTATTTCTATCCTAGGGGCTATCTGATCAGGATTAGATGGTCTGATCAGATGTATTCACTAGCCTGTCAGCATTGGAAATTTAAAAGAACTTGGTCATGCTTGAAAGGTATGACCAAGTCACTGTTATTGCATGGGGCTTTTTATTTCAAATCTTTTTGCCCTCTTTTCTTTTCCTCTTTTCTATTTTTCTTTTTCTTTTTCTTCTATATTTTCTTTTATTTTTTCTTTTCTGTTTTTTTTCTTTTCTTTTCTCTTTTTCCTTTTGCAAAAATGAAAAATGAAATTCCAATAAGAACACTAGATACAGATAATATCAATAATATCCAAGTCATAAGTTGATTCCCATAATTTATGGGGTGATAACAGGTGGCTCCACATGGGGATGGTTCTTTCCCTATTAAGTGCCAAGAATCCAGTTTCCTGTCATCCTGAACCCATCTGTCTAGTAGCCTTATCTGGTATTATTCTCAGGAACACTTCGAAAAAAATTGATCAGCAGCTTAGGGCCTTCTCTTCGGGCTTCAACAAACCGACAACCATCCTTCACTCAGAAAAATGAAAGTAAAGACTGAAAATTAAAACAGTATATACAATGGAGAGTGATTTCTTCAATTCCCTTACAGAGGAGGGACATAATGTTTCAGCATTCTGCCATTCACAGGTGCTCCTGGTAGATCTGAACCATCGACATTGTTTAACAAAAAGGCGTTGTTTCCTCTGAAAGCTTGGATTATGTAGGGCCCTGTCCACAGATGATCAAATTTCCCATGCTTTCCCTTGTCCTTGTTCCTGGCATCCCATTTCAACACCAGGTCTCCCAACTCAAAATCATCTTCCTTGGTTCGTTTGTCAAAGATCTTCTTAATGTTCTCTTGGATGACCTGTGTCTTGTTGAAAACATCCTCTCTAGTCTGCTGCAAATGAATCATCTGATTTATTCATCTCTGGGAGTCATTTGGTTCAGCTTGCATCTCTTGAAGTAGCTTCATGACAGGGACTCCCAAAGAAGTTGGGAATACAACGTCTGTACCATAAACCAATTGGTATGGTGACATACCAATTGACCTCTTGGTGGTCAGTCTATCTGCCCATAGAGCAAACACCAGCTTATCATGCCATGATTTTTTATTCTCCTGCAGCGTTTTCTTGATGATATTCACCAAAGTATTGTTTGATGATTCTGCCAACCCATTCCCCTGAGGGTAGTAGGCTGTGGAATGCCCCAAACCAATGTGGTAACGGCTGCAGAAGTCAATAAGTTTCTTCAACCGAAAGGCAGATGCATTGTCAGTAATAATCTTTCTAGGACAACCAAAACGGGACAGAATATTATTTTCCAGAAATTTAATAATAACAACGTCAGTGGCTTGCCTGCTTGGTACAGCCTCGATCCATTTGGTAAAATAATCAGTGGCCGTAAGAATCCACCTATGTTGGCCCGAAGATGGAGGGTGTATTTCTCCAATGAAATCGAGTCCCCATTGCTGGAACGGAGCCTCGACTGAAATTGGTTTAAGAGGAAGTGGAAGGAGTTTCCTTTTACCCCCAAACAACTGACATTGGTGACATGCTGTTACTTTCTGATGTACATCTGCAAACTAGGTGGGCCAGTAAAATCCAGCTCTGAGTATTTTGTTGGCTGTAACCTTCCAGTTTAAATGGCCACCACATTCACCTGCATGAAACTCCTGCAACACTTTGTCAACTTCATCTTTCAGTAAACAATTTAAAAGAATACCTGCAGGATCTTTCCAATACAAATTTCCTTATAGAATACAGAATCTCAAAGCTTTCAACTTTAAAAATCTAGCTTTGGTTTTAGTTAAACCGGGGGGAGCTTGTAAATTTTGTAAAACAAAAATAAGGTTTGCATACCATGGAGAGTTTAGGAAAACCTCTTTAACTTTTGGAGTCACCATCTCACCCTGTTCATCTGCCACGTCTAGAAAATTAATGTCAAGAGACTGGAAGTTAGATTCAGCCATCAATTTGGCAAGGCCTTGGCCTTTGATCAGTTTGGTGGGCTTAATTTCCATGTCGTATTCTAGAATAACTGTAATCCACTTTCCCCTTCTCCCATCAGGGTTGTCTTGTGTCAAGATATCTTTTACTACCGCGTTTGGAACATATGCTATGACATGTGAATGAAGAATATAGACCCTGAAGTCCTTTATAGCCTTCACCAAAGCAAAAGCTTGCTTCTCCATAATATTATAGTTCAGGGCAGCATCTCTTAAAGCTTTGCTGAAGAAAGCGATGGGTTGTTCATACCCTTCACTGTTCTTTTGCAGTAATACAACTGCTATGGTATGTTCCGAGGCAAAAGAGAAAAGATAGAAATCTTTAGTGAAATCGGGACTAATCAAAATTGGGGCTTCTGTGAGTGCTCTTTTAACCTGTTCGAAGGATTGTCTGGACTCAGGATCCCATTTTATTTTGGCGTCCTTTTTAAGCATGTTTGTGATATTACGGAGGAGCTCAGCTAGATTAGGAATGAATCTTCGAAGAAAGTTAATTTGCCCTATAAAGGATTGTAGTTCCTTTAGATTCCTTGGGTGTTCTAAATTTAGTATGGCCTCTATTCTGCTGGGGTCAATTCTGATTCCCTCCTTAGAGATGATGTGTCCCAGCAGTTTTCCTTCTTCCAACCCAAAAAGAAATTTCTTGGGATTTAAAGAAATCCCGAACCTTCTACACTTTTCGAAAACTCGTCTAAGGTGTCGCAGGTGTTCATCGTCAGATTGGGAGAATACTGTCACATCATCTAGATAAACGACGATAAACTTACCTGACTCTTCTATGAAGGTGATGTCCATTTCCCTCTGGAAGGTAGCTCCTGCGTTCATCAGACGAAAAGGCATCTTCACATACATGAAAGTGCCCCATGGAGTGGTGAAAGCGGTTTTTTCCTGATCGTCTGGGTGAACTAAAACCTGGTTGTAGCCTGAGAAACCATCTAATAGAGAAATCCGACTAGACCCGACCACTCTTTGCAGGAGGTGATCCATTTTAGGCAGAGGGTATTTATCCTTCAAGGACGCTTTGTTCAGATTCCGAAAATCTATACAGAGTCGGATTTCCCCAGTTTTCTTGCAAGTAGGAACTAAATTGGAAACCCACTTAGAGAAACGGAGTGGGACTATGATCTTGGCATCATACATTTTCTTAATCTCTTTTTCTATCAAGGGGAGAAACTTGGGATTTATCCTCCTAAGTTTCTACCTAAATGGTTTCTGGTCGTCCTTTATGGGAATCCTGTGTTGTATAATGCTAGTGTCATAGGCTTTCAAATCTTCGTAGCTCCATGCAAAAACGTCAGAATATTCTTTGAATAACTCAATGTACTTAAGATTTTGTTCTGGAGGTAAATATTTGGACAGTTTAACCATCTTAGGTTTCTCTTCAGTTCCTATATTGCAGTCCTCTACCTCTTGCCCATGGGCTTCTATTTTGGGCTTCTTAGCTACGTCATCATTGTCAAACAGATCTTCTAAAGGGACGAGACCTCTAGGTAAAACATTGGTTTTCAATTGCAAAACTTCGGCCTCCGGTTCGTCATCTCCTAACTCTCCTGAGTCCACTGAATCTTTTGTATCTACTGTATTTACAGTATTAACACTATCTATTTCTAACTCAGCATTATTTACATTTTCATTTTCTACATCTATGTTTGTACATTCAAAATCGTTCCTGCATTGCAGAAAGTTCTCTATCTGATCGTCATTTCCAAACACTTGCCAGTATCTGATATTATCGGGCACTGTTGGTCTGCATTTCACTTCGACAGTGTACGGGCGGGTTTGGCGGAAAGGGATCTTGCAGGAAGCGGTTGACGTAGCTAATCCGTCGGCCAGGATATTCTGTCCTCTCGGCATTACCTGCAAATCCACTTCGTTAAAACACTTCAAAGCATCAAGAGCAGCATTCCTGTAGGCTCTAAGGCGTGGATGTTTAGCGGCATATTCACCTTTAATCTGTTTAATTATTAATTCAGAGTCCCCCCTTACCATTATTTGCTTAGCACCAACTTTCTTTAGTAGCTTCAAACCGAGCATTAAAGCTTCATACTCAGCAACGTTGTTGGTGCAGTGGAAATTTAACTTATAGGAATGATTTTCCGAATACCTTTTTTGATGATTATGTAACCAGACACCAGCTCATGCTCCTTCTTTACTCACAGACCCGTCAAAATCCATGCTCTAGAAATCAGCAGGGAACTCTTCAGTGATTACATTTTCCATCTTTGTTGCCTCACCATTTTCTGGACCTTCGTCTTGACTAGCTACATCTTCTATCAGCTGAGTGTCTTGCTCTTTCATATCACCATCATTGTACAAGATGAACGAATCTTAATCAGAGTGAGCAGAGTAAAGGGGGTAATTGTGAGGTTTTTCTTGGCTGCTAACCATATACTTCATTAGTGTTTCTCTGTATAATCTCCTCTGTTGTCCGAACACTGGTATAGTGGCGTAAGACATATCCAGCTGCAGGGTTCCTTTCAACTTAGCTCCCCAAGAACGGGACAACAACATACCATATTTTGGCGGGATGTCGGCAACCACCACGTCCATCACCATTCTTTTCGAAGGTATCTGAACCAGGCTTATGCAGAGGTCTTTAATCAAACCAATACATTTGACTTTGCTAGAGTCAAACGAGTATAAATCTTTGTAAGGCCTAGTGACTTCCAATCCCAGTTTTTCCATTACTGCTTTAGGCATCAAATTGTGTGAGGCGCCCGAATCCAACATGGCATTATGCAGTATCAAATCATGTATGTTCAAACTGATATAAAATGGAGCTACATCACCAGTATCGTCTCGACCATCTACTGCAGGTCCGAAAAGGAGTTCGGGGCGATCGTCAGCGAGGTTCACAGTGTCTGAGTGAGTCACCGATCCAATGGTCAAGGCTTTGGTGCCTATGCCAGGCTCAATGGCTAATGCCTTTAGTACCTGTGAACGATACCCGCCTCTGCTTATCAACTCTGTCAATGGGACGAGAATTTTAATTTTGGCCAATTCTGCCTCTAGGCTAAAAGGTGCTGGTGTTCGTGTCTGACTCGTTGATTCTGGTTGGTCCACCATATCCCTCCGGTTAGAAGTACTAGGCAGGTTAACAGGTGAAACTTCGGGCTGTGCCGGTATTTTCAGTATGGTGATGTTTTTCTTCACCGGAGCATCAGTTTTACCTTTCTCAGAAGACTTTTCAGCCGTAACCTTCTCAGGAATTTTCTCAGTCTCAGATACCTTCTGTGTTCCAGACGTCCTTTTCGAGGAATTTCCTTCTGGCTTCTTACTTCGCAGATTGTATTGGCGGTGCACCTCCAGGATATCGTTTTCATAGGTCTGTTGTTCGGCATCCTCGGCCTCCTCACTAACCTTAGTTTGATTTAGCAGAAAGAGTTCCTGCTCTTCCTGAGTAAGGAAAATGGCCTCATTATCATGAATGCCCATGAGGTTGATATGAGTGTCCTCCAATTCTTCATTTACTTCCCCCCCATCATCAACATAGTTTTCCTGCAAGGGAGGTCTGATCGGCTGATTAGGGCCTCTCTGATCTCTTTGGTCCTTTTGATCCCTAGGATCGCTTTGTCTGATTTGCGGGGGGTTTCTTCTAAAGTTGGGATTCTGAATCTGAGGAGCAGGTGCGTTGTCCTTGGGAGGGTTTCTGTCGGACAAATTTATTCGTTCCATCATTAATTCCATGGTTCGGGCCAAAGAATCCAGCTTTGAATCTGTGGTCAACGTGGAAGGTTATTCTTTGACAGTGACCCTTCTTTCTGACCTTTGTCGGGCTCGTTTTGCCAACAGATTTGCCTCCACACTAATAGCACTTTTCTGCATGTCTTCAAGGGTGGCAACATTTCTTTCTCTCAATTGGTAAGACATGTTAGCATCGAATCCGTCAGGAAATTTAATCAATGCCAAACCTTGGGGAGGTTTGATCTCAGTTGGGATAGCATTATACAAATTGTTAAAACACGTGCAATAATCTTGGACACTTTCACCTTGATTTCTTTTTATATTCTCGTATTCTGATAGTATCTAGAGAGGGTTTTTCTTTACCTCCCATCTGTCAAGAAAACTCCTTTGGAACGCGACAAGGTCAGGGATTGACACGGCGGGTAAGGCTTTGAACCATTTCTTGACATCCCTTGTCAGACTCTGGGCGAACAGTCTCATCTGAAGGTCGACTTCGTCAACTTCTTGTAAATCCAAGTAGTCATTCATTTTATCTACATGTTGTTGTACGTTTAATGTTCCGGTTGCATCGAACTGTGGGAGTCTAGTTTGGTAGTCTTGGGGCATGGCATGTAGAGGTGCAGCCAACACCAAAGGAGCGTATTGAGCTTCCATGATGGGCGGAAGAGGCGGAACGACGACCTGATTGGTAGGAGAGGTAGCGACTGAAGACGAGGAAGACGAAGGACTGAGTGGGGTTGAGATATTGATTTGTAGTTTAGTCGTAGGAGACAAGACTTCGGGGGTTCGAGGTTGCACCACAGTTGGGTCGAAGATGAGCTTAGACACAAAGGTTTCAGACCGTGTTCTGATCAGGTTTCGTTGCGAAGAAAACTCAGGATCAAGGTTTTGTAAGTTAGCCAGTTTTTCGGAAAAGGAAGGAGACTTGTGGAGTGGAGTACCGCTCGCTGAGCTGGAAGTGAAGGTATTTCACCTCAATAATTGCTCGGGGTTATCTAACGATGTAGAGGGTTCTGGGTCTGGATGAGATCGAGTGTGGACTTTCTTGGGAGCCAGAACTCTTTTTGGGTTTATATATATATAATTTTCTGTTTTATGATAAATGCAAACTAAGGGAGATTTCTATGCTGACGTCGTCTAGCTTCCAGTTGTTCCTGAGTAACTATGTCACGTTCAATGGCTACCCATGAACGTTCGAGCTCTTCCCGGTTATTGGCAGTTTGGAGGAATAAATCAAACAGGTTTGACGCAATATGCATTTGATTCGATAGTCCAGGCTCGATATTAGGTTGTACTGCTACAGGAACAATCATAGAAGATCAAAAAGGTTCAAAGAGAGATTCTGAAAATAATATATACAGAGTTAATCAACCTCTAAACATGTAGAACTTTCTTTGGGGAAAGAAGTCATGAGATTGTCAGTCTAGTTCGTCCCCAACGGAGTCGCCATTTATGTTAGCACTTTGTAAATTTCCTAGAGGTTGAAAAGAAGAAATTCACAAAGGTAACCTTAACCAACCGCTTTTAAAGCTGGGATCTAGCCCTTCTAGCTTCCGAGAGGGATCTCTCTATATGATTTATCTTTGTTTTGATTTCAGATATTAGGCTAGTTAATAGAACTGTTGGTTTTGTTGTATAAGGGTTTTTGAAGTGGGTTGAGACAGTCTACACATCCATTGGGCTATGGGGTCTGCGCTTAGTTAAATAACAGATACAACCAAAAATTCCAAAGAAGCTCTTCACAAGGCGAGATAATACACTTACTGGATCTTTTAATATTTAAAATGAGGGACAGAAGAAAAGGCAAGAAGAATAACTTCAACTAACAAGCAGTTAAGAATTCCTTAATTGAAGATATTAGAAGATAAACATTGAAATCTTTAGAATCGGAAACAGGGTATACGAAGATAAATCCTGCAACATTACGTTATTCGTAAAGATTAGCTTCAGTAAACAGAATGAATACAAAGAGAGAAAACAAATAACTTAGAAAATCACTTCACCAGTAAACATACGCAAGAATCCTGTGAATTTCCTCCTCTTTATTAATGGCCGATCTCAAAAATGATACAGTTTGATAGCAATCGGGTGTGTGAATCAACAACCCTCAATACATCATAAAATGAAGTATTTGTAATACAAAATAGATACGCTCCTGTCATAACTGATCAGGACATGCTCATACTATTTTTAGACTAACTAACTTAACTAATCAAAACTGTTTTGATGACTCATTAAAAATGTATGCTGAATTTCTGGGGTAGGCTGTTGGCAAGGTGCCATCGCAACCTCTTCTAACAGGACAGGTGACTGGATGCGACAGCTCATCTGCTTAGTCTAGTAGATCGCACAGTTCTTCCCATCTGATGTGACCTGGCACTGTGACTTTAAGCAACCTCCGGTACACTTCGTCCATGTCTGTGTACTTAGCAAATGTAGGCTTGATGACGAAGATGTGCTTAATTTCATGCTGGATACTAATATCCAACTGCAAGGCATCCATGAATGCTCTTCCTGTGATACTTGCCTATATACCTGCAAACTTAGAACTGTCCCGGGACACTTCAGTCAACTTTTTCTTATAATCAGGGAGGGTCATTAAATTGTCATTAATGACCTTCATACCAGGCAGGACCTTTCTTTGCAGAGCATCTATTTTACTGAAAAACCTCTGCACTCCTTGGTCCATGACTTGGATCTTCTCTTCTAGCTGCAGCATGAGACCTCTTTTGGTTAGAACTCTTTTCACCTCCAATATGGTCTCGGTCCTGTCTTCAATTTTTAATTCCTCGAGTTCCTCCCGGGTCTTGGAATTCAGGAACCTTATGATTTCGTTGGCTTGAGCTGGCATGTCTCCCAGCTCAGTACTGATTTTCTCCACAGCCTGTTTTCTCCTCTCGAGCAACTCGTTTTGTTCAAACATAATTTGAACCATTGGCTAGATTTCGTTTATAGACTTGGAAATATCAGTCCAAACGATCTCTTTCACCTTTGCCAAAGTTTTCCCTGCTATTGTCTGTTTCTGGAGCTGCTGTAACTCCTTCTTGATTTGCTCATTCACCTGTTTCTCTTTGGATAGACTCGTCTGGAAAGAAGTCTTTAGTTCTTGTAGATTCTCCACTTCTTTCTTGAGCCTGCTTATTTCGGACTCTTGCAGGTTCATTCTCTCCATAGACTTGGCCAAGTTTGTGGCTCCCTCTGGTAGTTTCACTGATGCAACAGATGGAATGGCTGTCACTGTCATTGTGCTCAATCCAACAATTGGGATAACAGTCAATGGGATGCCTTCCATTGCCTTTGCTTGCTCTTTCTCTTTCAGCAGTCTCTCCATCTCTGCTTCCATCTCCTTTAACTGAGCGTTCTGCTCCATGAGTAATTTCAACATCTCGTCTTTTTCACTTTCCTTTTCAGCTATCTCCTTTGCCTGTGGGTCTTCCGTTGGAGGGAGATTTAGTTGTTTTCTTAAAGATGCGATGTCAGTGTTTTTCTTTTTAATCATTTCTTCAGCTGCTTTGACATTCGCAGGGTCATAACCAATCTTAAGGACTAGCTTCTCCAGTGATTTGATTTTTTTGTCCTTCACGAAAGACAAAATTTTCTCTATCTTTAGTTGGGTCTGGGCATTGCTCAAAGCTATCCGAAAATTGGATGCAGAAGTTGAAGCGTGGGCCAAGGTGTGGAAAATCATCTCCCCCGTTTGCTTGTGCAGATCCATCTGATCTGTCGGATGCACATCCTTTGTCTGAAACTCAAATGTGGCCCTCTTGTAATCAGACATCACCTTGGGATCCGCCACCTGTTCTTGTAGGAATTCCATATGAATCCTACCCTTTTCTGTATCAAACGCTGATAGGAGTCTATGCGGGGCTGTGGATGACTGCTTCTGGAACTGTGCATAGGTGCTGCTTGTGAGCGTCTGATTCTTCTTTCTGATCAAATCATTTTTTTCAAAAATGCCCAGCTTGGGCCCAGTCTTGCTTGGTGGGGTATCCAAGGGAGAATCAGTGGATTTTAATGCCTTTGTCACTTCCTTAAGCTGACTGGAGACGAAGGGTAGAGTGAATTGCTTGGCCCCATTGGTGGTCACTATGGTAGTCACTGTGGTAGCTTCTACTGTTGTGCCGGGAGTTGAGACCATCTTCGGCTTCTTGGAGTGAATGTGGAATTCCTCTGAAGACACCTCAGTTACAGGAGGAGACGATTCCTGTCGGGGCCTCTTCTCCTTGAGGACCTGAGGTGTGGTAGCAGGAAGCGCGCTTGTTGAGGGCGCCTGCTGTTCCAAGTCTAACAAAGTATCAGGCATCCATACTGCCTGATTCGCGAATTTTTTGATGTCTGGCTTGGGCTCGTGAGTATACGGGGTATTTTTGTTTTTTACCCTCATGTCTGAAATGATCCCATGCGGATCATAGCGCCAGATGAAACTTGTAGAGAAATTCATCCCTTTCAAAATTCGATCTGCTTCTTCCCCTGCGCCTCGGCTGTTGCAGATGAAAGGACCAATTTGACCTTTGATTCTCAGCTACTGCTTTTTCTTAAGGGAAACAAAGTGAATATCGTCAGAATTCATAATCTGCCTTATATATTCTAGTGCGAAGACCCTTACCGGTACATATCGAGGCAGTTTATAAGGCGCCAGTTCGCATCCAAAGATCTTGATTTCTGTGTGATTCTTGCATAAATACCAGTCCCCTATCTGAGCGTTGTCCAAGAGGTGCAGGATCCTCTGGACCTCATCATTTATTCGTGGCTCAGGCATGCCACGCAACATACTTACCACAGGGTGGTAAAACTGGTCAATGAAAGTCGTGAAGTCGTAATCGACCGAATTGTGTTTCAGGAGAGACGTCCACGCCGTGACTAGCTAGGGCTTCCCGTCGGCGTCCATCTTCTGCATGGAGAAGTTGAACCTGTCGGCTTGGAAATACAGGAACATATAAGCCAAAATGGACGAATACCTAAACATGCCTTCGGTGGTGAAATTGACGAACTGCTCATGGATATTATTGGCTAGGAAAGTGCTGTAGTCAAATTGCGTGGTTGGTTGTTCATCATTTGAGAAGATAGATAGAAATCCTAGGATGGGCTCGTCCACCCACTGATCAGAATAGTACCCAAGCAGGGCACACAAAGACGAAATAATCTAATTCCCTTTGGTGGAAAACATAGACGAGGGGTACGGGGGATTGGTGGACGGGAGTGGAGCTGAAGTGGGAAGAAAAACCTTGAAAGTCTGAGCTCTTTGTGGGAAAGTAATTTTCTGGTAAAGCTCGGTGAGGATTTCTAAGTTAAAGGGTGACGCAGATTCTGCTCGGGTGATTTGTAGCATCTGGTTGATATCTTCAGGGGTGATGAAGAAAAGAGCATCTCCGGATGAAGAAAGGATGGCTTTCTGGTCAGGGACGTAATGGACCTGGAAATGGAGGGAAAACTCAGGGAAATTATGGATTTGATGGAAGAGATACAGAGGTAAATTGGACTCCCAGAGTCCAATTGCGTCGCTCTAGTCCAGGAAAACATCTCGGAGCCACGACTGGAGATCAGAGAAGTCAAAACTGCATACGGTATCTGCTATTAAGCGGTCTTTATCGACCAGGGGGATTTTATCCAGGTCAACCGGAGGAGGAACGAACAGATTCTCTTCCTCTTCTGCTTGCTTCGTCTTAGATACCATTTCGGCAACTGTACCTGCAATAAACAATGTTAGTGGGGTCTACTGGTAGTGGAGGAAAACGACAGGGAAGCAATGGAAAGATGATAGATACGTTCTCTGGTGCGATGGATGGTCCTGGCGCGAGGGATGAATAACGAGTGAAAAGGGGCACAATGGTACTTTTATTCAAAACTGGGTCGGTCGGACGCGGGAAAATGGTCAGCATGACAACGGGCATATTATCCCGTTATTAATGGGCAACGGGCCACTTGGGGTGAAACGGCAGGTGACGGTGAACAAAGTATACGGACGACTGACGTGGAGGTTTGCAATTGGGGGTAAAAGTCGCCAAAGGGGGTTGTTCATGAGTGAAGGGGTTATGGCGCTGACAATGTGGACTGACAGCAATTACGGGATGGGACTTCGACCCGGGAGCAAGTGGGACAAGTGGACTTAGTGGAGGGTGACTTCCAGGGGTGACGGGGTGTCAGACATCATGTGGAGGATGGGACCTTCGGATCAATAGGAAAGTGCCAACTGTGAAATGGGCCCGCCGCCAAGAATATCCTTTCCGGACCCCCCTCCTTGAGTAAAAGTAGAACACCAAGGGGGGTCCGGAATCCATCGTAATCCGTTGATCTGTGCTTCGGTCTCCCGACCGTAGATCTAGGCGCATCCTTTAATCTCAATTCCAGACCCCCCCCCTCCATTAAAGGCAGAACGGAGGGGGGGGTCCGGAATTCAATTTGGATCATCGATTAGAGCGCTCCTCTTTGAGCCATTCAGATCTGCGCCCTCTTTATAACCAATTCCGGACACCCCCCCCCTCCGTTAAAGGCAGAATGGAGGGGGGGGTCCGGAATTCAATTTGAGCCGTTGATTTGCGTGCTCTGTTATGGACCGTCCAGATATGCGCCAAGATTATCGNCCCCCTTGGTTAAAAGAAGAACACTAAGGGGGGGTCCGGAATGATATATTAATCGTTGATCCGAGCGCTATGATCTGAACCATTGAAAGGTGAACGAAGCATAGGTCGGGGGCGGCAAATGTCATATGTAGGCAAACTTAGAATTTGCGCTCTCTTATGGGTTTTATCCAATTTTTCCGTAGACACCACCAAGGGGACATCATTTCAACTACACTTAGGCATTGGAGTCATGGAGTAACAACTTTATCAATCTGGTTTTATTTGGGCAAGGCAGTCCAAGCAGTTAATCTACATTCTAACATACTTCACAAGATGAATAACCCAGATTAAACTGTTGGGATAAGGTATTATTTTTCCTAAGGGCTATCTGATCAGGATTAGATGGTCTGATCAGATGTATTCACTAGTTCTATCCTAGGGGCTATCTGATCAGGATTAGATGGTCTGATTAGATGTATTCACTAGTTCTATCCTAGGGGCTATCTGATCAGGATTAGATGGTCTGATCAGATGTATTCACTAGTTCTATCCTAGGGGCTATCTGATCAGGATTAGATGGTCTGATCAGATGTATTCACTAGCCTGTTAGCATTGGAAATTTAAAATAACTTGGTCATGCTTGAAAGGTATGACCAAGTCACTGTTATTGCATGGGGATTTTTATTTCAAATCTTTTTGCCCTCTTTTCTTTTCCTCTTTTCTATTTTTCTTTTTCTTTTTCTTCTATCTTTTCTTTTATTTTTTCTTTTCTGTCTTTTTTCTTTTCTTTTCTCTTTTTCCTTTTGCAAAAATGAAAAATGAAATTCCAATAAGAACACTAGATACAGATAATATCAATAATATCCAAGTCATAAGTTGATTCCCATAATTTATGGGGTGATAACAACTGGGATGTTGTCACCTATAACCTTCTTTAAGAATGAAACATGGAAAACTGGGTGTACTCGTGAAGATGCAGGAAACTCCAATTTGTATGCTATAGTACCAATCTTTTGCAACACCTTATAAGGGCCACAGTACTTTGGTGATAATTTATTATCCTTCTTGGCTTGCTTGAGGGACATTTGTTTGTATGGTTGTAGTCTTAAAAATACCCAATCCCCTACTTCAAATCTTCTTTCACTACGATGTTGATCTGCTTGTTGTTTCATGTGATTCTGTGCCGTGGTAAGGATTTCCTTTAAGATTTGGAGAACTTGTTGTTGATGCTCAATGTGATCTTCCACTGCTTGAACCTTAGATTTTTATTTTAGAGAAGAAGTGATGGAAGGAGGGTGGTATCCATAGAGTTCCATAAATGGTGTCATTTTTGTTGCAATATGAAAGGAAGTGTTATACCACCATTCTGCCAATGGTAACCATTTGAACCATTGTGTTTGCTTATCAGAGACAAAGCAATGAAGGTAGCCTTCCAGACATTTGTTCACTATCTCGGTTTTTCCATTAGATTGAGGATGATAGGATGAGCTATGAGCCAATTGAGTACCCAACCAAGAAAATAATTCTTTCCAAAAATGTCTAGTGAAGATGGGATCTCTGTCACTTACAATAATCTTTGGGTTTCCATGTAGCTTTTGAACTGTCTCCATGAATGCGGTGGAAACTATACTAGCTTTGAAGGGATGAGAGAGTGCAAAAAAGTGTGCATACTTGTTCAGTCTATCAACAATCACCTCTTTAAGTTGTTCAAAATCTTTAGGTGCCTCTGGAGTCCATGAAAATGAATCCTTCTTAGTTAGTTCCATTAAAGGTGTTGTTATTCTTCCATAGTGTCGAACAAACTTACGATAGTAACCTGTCAAACCCAAAAATCCTCTAATATTCTTCAATGTTTTGGGAATCGACCAGTCCATCATGGCCTTAATCTTGTTAGGGTCTACCTTGACACCTTCATGAGATACAATATGGCCCAAATACTCTACCTCCTTCACTCCAAGGAAACATTTGGATGGTTTGGCATATAGTTATTGCTCCTTTAGTAGTTGTCAACATTTCGCACATGATCCTCCCAAGACTTTCTATAGATTAGTATGTCATCAAAAAATACTCACACAGATTTTCGAAGGAAGGGCTTGAAAATGGAATTCATCAACCCTTGGAATGTTGAAGATGCATTTGTAAGGCCAAAAGGCATGACCAAAAATTCATAATGGCCTTCATGTGTTTGGAATGTTGTTTTTGGGATATCTTCTTCCTTCATTCTAATCTGATGATACCCTGAACGGAGATCCAATTTTGTGAAATAGATTGCTCCATGTAGTTCATCTAACAATTCATCAATGACGGGAATGGGAAACTTATCTTTAATAGTGATCTTGTTGAGCTCTCTATAATCTGGACACATACACCATGTGCTATCTTTCTTCAATACCATTACCACTGGTGCATAGTAAGAACTTTGGCTAGGCCTAATAATGCCAGCCTCTAACATTTCTTCAACCATGCGCTCAATTTCACTCTTCTGGGCGTAAGGGTATCTGTATGGCCTAATGTTAAGAGGAACACTCCCAAAAATTTGGTGAATTTCATGATCATGATTTCGAGTGGGTGGAAGACCTTTGGGAATATCTTCAAATACTTTGGAATGCTTTTCAATGATCCCTTGGAGATCTTGAGGAATAGATGGCTTAGAAGTTTGAACATCTAGTGAGCATAGTTGTGCAATAACACCTTTATTCCCCTTTTTCAATAATTTTTTCATGCCATTAGAGCTTATCACCTTACCGGGTTTCCCTGTGATACCTCTTAACTCAATTTATTTTCCTTCCAATGAAAATTTCATGAAAAGTTCTTGAAAAATAAAAGCCATTGTTCCTAATGATTGTAACCATTGGATTCCTAGTACAAC